>JAGDQP010002791.1:17557-63893 GCA_022664845.1 Lepisma saccharinum
ATGATGATTATGATGATGATTATGATGATGATTATGATGATGATTATGATGATGATGATGATGATGATGATGATGATGATGATGATGATGATGATTATGATTATGATGATGATGATGATGATGATGATGATGATTGATTATGATGATGATTGATGATTGATTATGATGATGATTGATTATGATGATGATGATGATACTAGACACAAATATATTGGGGCTCGAGCCAAAACTTTTTAAAGTTTATCCTGCCGGACGGGGCTTGGGCCAAGAATGTTAAAAACTTATCGGGCCGGGCTTGGGCCAGAAACTTCTAAAGCTTTCCGGGCCCGGGCTGGGCCCGGCCTAGGTACATTCGGGCTGGATTGGGCTCGGGCCGAAAAATTCGGCCCGTGCAGGTCTCTACATGGGACCCATATCGCCCCCACATCGATAATGCGGGTGGGAGAACGACCCCGCTTGAGTCCACATCGATCGAGGTCACTGGTGACAAAACAAAATTTCATGTTCTCAACACGCGATAAGCTGTTTGGTGACAAAAGTTATTGATCGTTGAAATTATTAAATTAATATCGGAGGTGACACGCAAAAGCGAACATGTCCAGTACAGTTTTTTCACAATCAACGAAAACGTATCCCAGCCCGCCATATGGATATATGTGAACCATGCATTCTCACATGCTTCTATCACTGGGTACGTTCGCGTTACCGTTACTTTCATGCTATATCTTCATTCCGCTTATCCTCTAAATACCATTGTTTCGTACCTCATTTTTGCAAATTTTGGACATGTTCGCCTTTGTCACCTCCACATTTGTGCATAGTACATGAAAGTCTTCCTCGATCAACGTTTCAGCACAACAGAAATACGGTACGTCACAAAAGGAGTCGACTTGCCCGATACATGAGACTGCCGGTATATTTTTTTAACTTTACCTCTGGAAAGCCGAGAGATTATCGCACTGGCTTTCTGTGCACGTGATCACGGGTTCAAATCCCGCCAGGGTTCATTGAACGGAATGGTTCAGTCAACTTTACCAAAACCCGTAGGTCCCGTCCATAGCTCACCAGCTCAATTAGGACGTCAATAATACAATTTTTAACAGAACTCCCAACATTCTTTCCTTCCATTCATTGAAATGTTTTTAAGGTTAATGTGGTGATATGTTTTAATTTTGATAGTCATTAAAGTGAACGAATCGTATATTTGTTGACTCGCAAAGATATACACAATAACGTGACTGACTTTTCTGCAAAAGCTGTCCTGATATGTAGCTAAAGGAGGGTGAAAGAATCACCTGTTAGCAAAATATTAAGTATACTATATATATATCTCAAAGTTGTATTGTTTCCTAGTTTTATTTTCGGAGAGGGTATATTTTTGAAAGCTAATGGGAATTATTAATTTTAATTTTTGTTCATAGATGTTACACAGAGGGTAATGACTTCTCTGCAAATTTGAGAAATATTCTGTACACACGTCAGTTTGTTCATAGCTGTACCATCCCAGAATCTTCCTGTAAGACTAATTAGAACGGAAAAAGTAATTTTGTATTCACGTATGCTTAATTTGAATATTAGTTGTTGAAATTATATTGCATTTATAGCAACCTATAAAACATTCCAGTTACAATCTTAATTCGGAATATTTACTAAACATGTTAATTATGTGTTCTTTAATGTTCGTCAGTGTCAATAAGTTCATTACTCATTTCATACAAGCAAATTAATATATTTACGACATATAAAATTATGTAAATACACTCAAAGTGGAACTCACAAGATCACTTTCTTTGATCACTGAAAATCCACTAAAGAGACTTTTAAAAACAATTTGGTCAATATTTCAAATAATTTTAGCTTGCATTTTTGGTGGTACGCCTGAATACATGTACAAAAAAACTATTCTTCCCCAATATTCCTTCATTGGAAATGGTAAACTTTGCATTGGTATCTAATTCATATTGGTTACCGAGTGTCTTCCCATGAACAAGTGAATAAATCTATTTGACAGCGGGGATAGCTTAGCAAATAAAGCCAAAAGTTTTAAATGAGGTTGAATTAAGCACAATCAGTCTACAACAATGAAGATTTAAAAAGCTTCGACAGGACAAGGAAATCATAATTTACGTACTTAAGTAAAACGTTGCCCTAGGTGAGAATCGGAGGGCCACAGGAACATCAATTCGATGCTGTAGTCACCCAACTACAGAGTCGCAAGTCTTTGTTTTCCAAGCGTTGTTTATACTTAGTCATGTCTCTCATATAGTAAGAGTGGAAGTTGGCCAAGATTAGCTTACGACGAAACACTCCTGGCACAGGACTTCATCGCACTGATACAGCAGCAGAATTACAACAAAATAAAATAAATTTCAAGTTTGACAAGCTTTCTCGTACAAATGCTTGTTCCAGTAAACTTTAATTAGGTTAGTTATAACAACCAAGCAACTTACGTTGTTCCAACAAGATGCTTCTTTATTAAAAACAATATAAAGTTTATAAAGTTTGACAAACTAAAAAAAAAGACTGACAACCTTATTACAAGCTGGTTCTCATCCGTCAAGCCACGACTCGTCCATTGTCTATAAAAATCAAAACTATACAAAAAATGCTCTGCCTGATAATGAAATGATGTATCTACTCATATACGTTCGTGTAAACCCAACTATCTTCAACGATTGTATAACAGTGGTACCGGATGTGACTCACGTAGAAGCGAGTTCATACATTTAGAAACTGCAAAATTTGAGATTCTCGTTCAGCTTGGACAAGTGTGTTTTCTACAACTGGCTTAAATTTTAAGTAAATTTAATTTGTAATCAGTCTAATTTGTGAAAGAAAATTAAAGGATTTTTAAAAACCACGCCTTTTTAAGATTGACTAAAAATTAAAAAATAATGAATCCTGAATCGGAAAATAGCGTGGATCCTCTTGGATGATATGATTTTATAAGGTAAGCAAGAGCACCTGCGCTATTTTCAGATTCATGAGGTTAATTCAATTTATTATTCTTTACTTGTTAATCCATCTTAAAGCATGGTTTCTAAGAACTAATATTCATCTATTATACAGAAAAAAATACTCCATGCGAGATAGACAACTCAAACTTCACACAATAGATGCGACGTTGCGTGCATTTCAGGATAATTTCCAATTTTATTAGTTAACTGGATTATTATGTCGTATATCTAATGATTGAATATTGCATTGGCATCCAGTTCTGGGTTATGTTTAAAGTTTCAAGTCTAGCTCATAGGGAAGTTGGTTTAAAATCGATTGCAACATTTGTACCGAACACAAGAAAGCGAGTTAATTTGTACCGAACACACAAGAAAGCGAGTTAATTTGTACCAAACACACAAGAAAGCGAGTTAATTTGTACCGAACACACAAAGAGTGTTAATAAAAACGTGGTAATAATTTCAAGTGCTAGTTTCTTGTTATGGTTATGGACGGGACTTGAACAACTTTACCATACTCAGCTTTCATTTTCACACATGTATTACATAATAAATTATAAGTTACAGAACTGGTATGAAAGTTAATTTCTTTTTACCAGAACATAAAATATTTCAAATAATTGGAATATTCCACCTGTTAGGAATACACATTTCTGTACAATCGCAGTGACTTTAGATTAAATGTCTTTAGTCCATGGTATTTTTTTTTAAATCAAGATAATGAAGTCATTGGTATTGGAGTAGATTCTCACAATAAACAACATTGTAGCATAAAGTAAACAAAAACAAGTTTTTCTTTGGCGAACGTCCAGATGGTCAGCTATAAATAAACTGTAGACTACTGTTATTATAGTGAATTGGAATTCTCATTTCCCGGTGACTTTATTTTGAAAGATCAGTACTTCTGCGAGCTTGGCGTCTTATCGTGATATACGAGATTCAATGATTTCAGTGGAATCTTCCTGATGTATTCAATTTTTTTACCAAAACATTTTATAGGCCTAGTTTCTTTCCAGATCTAGTATATACCGCACCAGCTTTATAACAGTAGCCCTTCATTTGATTGAGTTGAAAGGAAAACCTCAGCAGCTCTCTTCACGGTGTTTCCAAAAGTTTAAAAAGTATCATATGAACAGTCAATTTCCAAAAGCGCCACAAAAATGTAAATTGAGATTTTGGCATTGCATTATTTTCTATCACATTAAGGTTTTAAGATTCGAGAACGTTTGTAAAATCATTTAATTATAAATAATAAAATATATCAATAAATTATGTACTGTCTTTCTCGATCCATTATTTTAAAATAGTAAAATCTTGGTAAACTAAAATTACTACCACTGAGATATTTATGAATGCTAATTTTTCGTAGCTTAGATACACACATGTAATATTTATTCTTCAATTTCTCAATGTTTATGGCACTTGGACGCTTTTGAAAATGTAGCCTACTACTTATGTTTTCTTTGCTCGTATAAAAATTAACTTCATTTTCCAGCTGAATCAACTCTATCGCTTTTCTTTTAAATCTTTTTTCACATTCTAGTAATTGTATATTTCTAAACACAGCTTCTGCGTTTTTTCTCTTGTCCTTTTGTAGATATTCCTTCCATTGTTTCTGGAGTTCTTCCTCTTGATTCTGCCATTAGGACCCGTTTTGGCATCTCCATTTTCTTTAAGATAAACTGAAATTTCTAAAGCTAAAATGTTTGTCGAGCAAGTGGCTAAACGTAAGTCACATCCACTATCCTGTTAAGTAACAAAAGCAGTTAGCAAGGGAAAAGAATCTGATATAGATCTGAAATTTAAAATATCCCAAGAGTCCTGTTAATGGTGATGTAGAACTCTTTCGTTATTTCCGTAACTGGTGTGACTTGAAACTTCAGAAACGTTGCGTTAACACACAGTATACAATTTCTTAACTTCTTGAAATGCGTCACAAGAAACGACAAACTAAATATCTCACATTTATGGATACAATGCATTGAGTACTAGCTGCAAGGTCGTAAAAATTTCCAAAAATATCTTTCAGACGCTAACCTGATAGCAATATTCTCATTATTTGGTTACTCGTAAAACAAATATTTCATACTATAATAAGTTTACTTTTATCAAACCCGTAAATTCGATTTTTTTATACAACCAAAGACAGCATGTTACTTTAAAAGCGACTCCACGAATGCTGTAGCTTACTTTGTTGACACAATCAAAGGTCTTTTTTTTGTACGTGTTTTCTTCTTCACTTGACTTTACCAGTACAGGCAACAGAACACTAAAACAACCACGAGCGTTTGCTTTATATTTGAACAAACTGTGTAGCTAGCAGACGACCTTTATCACTATAAGTAGTAAGAGGTACGTGCGATTGTAGCACATTCAACGTCATCACTATGAAGTTACTTGAATAAAACTCAATTTTTTTAAAAGGCTGAAATTCAACACTTTTAGGAAATTGATCGAAAAATTCTCTAATATTTAGTACTACATCTCGAGGGTAACAATATTCTAAGTGACTTTCAGCATGGATTTAGAGCTGGTAGGGGTACGATAATAACAGCAATGACAAAATTTATAATAAGGCATTAGATAAATTGGATGAAGGATGTAAGATTCCGGGGTTGTATCTTGACCTCTCTCAGACGTTTGACAGAGAAAATCACAGCATGGAATCATGGGAAAGCTATACAATATTGTAGTGTTATTTAAGGGATACAATGTACTGAGATAATAGGTGAAGAAAATAAGAACAAGGTTATATAGAAGACAGGTCTAGGTGTTGCACAAGGCTCAATCTTGTGCTCATTCTTATTTATATGTTATGTAATAGACGGTGCTATCTGGTTACCTTAACATGCTACTATAATCAGGAACACCCTGTAAAATATGATAGATGCTAACTCCAATGCAGATGTCTCAGGTTTCTGTGGGTAAATTCTCGGCGAATCTAAGATTTGATGTCACTTACTTGGTATTGAACTAAAAGCTTTATGCTTGTTCATAGCTTCGTAACTTACTGTTTAAGCTCAATGGTTCTTTCTTTTGAATACAGAATCTAAACTGGTAAGATATTAGTAGGAGGAACCCCGTTTATCAAGGTTACTGATCTGTTTCTCCAAGATCTCTAGCTCAACTGAACTTTTACATGTTGCACACGTACTTACATAGATTTATACATTTACATTTTACAACTAGTATTACATCTTTGAACCTAGTTCGGCTCAGAATAAACCAATTATCGTGCGAATACTTTTGTATCCAAGGAAAAACAATAAATGAATTTATATAAAGATTTCGCACTCATCCGCGACATATTCTCCTTAAATTTGTCTCGTTCGAGACTGTTTTGAACGTTGCTATAAAAATGCATGGTTTCTATGGACGTATATACATACGCTTGTGTGCAAAAATGTTCATAACTCGAAAAGATATTTACTTAAAATTTTCAGGATATATAAAATAGAGATATAGGTATGTAGACAAAACTATACGTAAATTGTTTTGTTATGGACATGTTCTTGGCCACTGAACATGGACATAGCCATTACAGTTAGATTTCCCCTGTTCTAGCATATCTACTCAGTGTGTGCAGATGAATTACATGACAGGGCTGTATTTAGAACTCTGTGCTGTTCCAACTTGTTCTGTTCGAGACGGCGCTGTTTTGTAGCACGCTGTTCTGCCGACACTATTCTGAGATGCTACGGTGCAGATGACACTTCCATCCTACTGTGATCTCATAACTATTATGGAGATATTATGAATTATTTTAAGCAAAACAATTTAAAGACCAACATGGACAAAACTGAATTAGTATATTTTGATCTAACTAGAAACAATGTGTAACAATTGTAATGATAGTAGTAATTCCTGCAAGTTTCTTGTGTTATATGTAGACAACAAATTTACTTGGGAATGTCATATTGAATATATTTGTACAAAATTAACTTCAATTATTTACTTATTAAGAACACTTTCGTATTATCTACCTACAGGAATACCAAAATCAGGAATTTATTTTGGAATGATTTATCCTTATTTGTCATATGGTCTCTTATTCTGGAGTAGTGCCTGTGGAAGTATAGTGTAAAAGGAGATTTTGTCCAACGGAAAATGGCTATCAAAACAATTGTTAAAGTAAACAGGAAACATTCTTGTAAAAATTTATTTAAACACAATATTTTAACGTTATATGCAATGTTCGTGTTTCATATAATAAATTTAGTAAGAAAGGGCAACAAATTCACGGTAAGAAATGAAGAAGTTTATAATTGTTATACCAAAAGTAAAGAAAATAAACACAGTAACTAGAAGACAGAAAGAAACACGCAGAAGTACTCTACATTCAGGTTACAATTTTTTATAGTAAGTTACCTGCGTCAATCAAGAAACTAGAAGGTAAACAGTTTGGTAATGTCCTTAAAATACTTCTGGTATAAAAGTGTCCATATGACCATAATTTTGACTACACCAGGTAAAAGTAATTGATGTGTGTAGATTAATGTGTATATGTATAATACTTACGTAGTCAAATACATGTGTAATACCTATGTAAACTATAGAATCAACTGACGATGTTCATGCACGAACAATAAAGAATTTGAATTTGAAAGTTATTTTAAGGACTTTCCGAATGAACCAGGTTCTTATAGTGAACATACTAAGCATATTTATTTAATGTATTTATTTTTCCAAACTCTGTTCTCAACGAAGTGATGCTTACCATTTTGACGCCTTGCAATCAAAAAAGGAATGCATTATTTAATTTTTCTATTACTGTTTCTCAGAGTAGAGCATATGTAAATTTTTCGGAAGGAGAGAAGGAAAACAGGACAATCCTTATAAACGACAGGTCTTTCCAGAGAAGGACGTCTTACTTTAATTCAGAACTTTCGACTCTACAACTTAAAAGTTTTTACAGTTTTTTGCATTATTTTCATTTCGTTCTTTTCAGTGAATGAATAACTGGATGTAGGTCTCTTTAAAATTTGGAGCTGAATCGACCTGACGACAGCTGCTGGCATTAAACTAAGCTAACCATGTTTAATGATTATGCAAAAGATTGTTCTGATGTCTTTCAAGTAAAAATGAATATATTATTTTCGTTAGAATACGGGATAACAATTTTACTTCTAAACTGTTCTCTTTAAAGCTTCATACGTCAGACGTGTTACAGAGAACCCTCGTCTCTCATATCCTCCTCCACAACTCCGCTACTCCGCTGTTGGCATTGTTTTGACAAAACTTGCTGCGCGTAACAAGCGAGCAAGAACAGGGAGAAAATAATAACATCTGAGGTGTCACTTTCAACTGGCGTTACATAAGCAGAGCAAATGGAAGGAGGAATTCGACAATATCGATGTTGGGATGAAGTTTACGCGAAGTAGTGTTCCGTTTCGGAGTGGGAATTAATTTTCCAAAGGAAATGGCAGCAGCCATCTCTGTTAGAGTTCTTATCATACGCAAACATGTTTATCAATGTAAAGCCAAGAGACATTTTGATAATTCATATCAAGGTAATATTTTACTCTTCCCAAAAATAATGCAAAATTCGATTGAGTTTCTCTGTGCTAAAAATATAAGAAAACTTTATTTTGCTATTTTAATTCTTGATGAATGTTGATGAACTTAAGTTTATTTGGGCGATTTTCGTGAGTGCAATGATTTAAAATCTACAAACAGCCATGTTCCAGTCAGTTTCAATTTACTTTTAGCCAACTTTGGCTCAAGCCGTGATTAAAGTAAGGAAGAGGATGTTGAAAGGTAGTCGGCCAGGGTCTATTTTAACCAGTTTCCGAATTTATTGGTCCTCCGTTCCGTTCCATTATGCTATGTCCCGTTCACTTCCGTTATGCACACTTATTCGAATTAGAAAAAGTGTTTAAAATTTTAACCACAGATGTCACCCGTCTGGAAACAGCTGAAAACCTTCCGCGCGTAATGTAAGTGAGTATTGCGCAATGCAAAACCAAGGTAGTTTGATGCGAAGTGAATAAAGCAAAAAGCAACATGGATGAAGATAGGTGTAGGCACAGAATTCCCATACTTGTAGGTATTCGGCATATATTAAATAACAACAGACGAAGATTGATAGCTATTCGAAGGATGATCACAATTCTGCAGGTTATTTTGCAAGTTTTTGCAAGGTAAGTGCGTCCCATAAACTATGAATCACTAAATTATGTTATACCAGGATCTATGAATAACCACCTAAGTCGTGAGCCTTGACAGCGTTACGCATTTGAACTTCTAAAAACACTTCAAATAATTATAAGAGTTCTTAATCTTAGTATTCTTAAATAAACTACTCATATGTTACCCTCTCATCTAATAATATCTACATGAAAGCCCATTGGCAAATCCAACCAACAATATTTTCACTTTGCGAAGTTAAAAGTATTCAACTATCATGAAGATATATCACTCAAAACATGGTACAATATCGATAACATAATGTGAAATCAAATATTAAACTATTAAAATACTTACATTCAAATACTTCGGCATTATCGTTCATTTTGAACCAGTGTTTCCGCCAGGATTTTCAGTTTGGTGGATGTAAATTCAAAATTGTGAGGGTGTAAATGAAGTATTGTACGGTTTCTACTGATTTTCCACAACAAAAATTTTAAAGTTCGAGGGGGGTTGTCTATACTTTGGGGGATCTGGCGGAATCACTGTTTCAAACTTGCAACACGTGATCAATTCTACACATTTGTCCCAACTACCAAGTGAAGAAGGAATTTTAGCATGCAATATCCCGCTCTTTTTTCCTTTCAGTATGGCAGCAGCGCGCAACCGAACGGAGGATCAAGTGGCCATCTGGTCCTCCGTTGCTCCGTTCACTTCATTGCTCCGTCGAAGGGGGAATCCGGATAACCATCGACGGTGCATTCGACGGAGCAAGGGTATGGAACGGAGCATAAGGTGCCAATTCGGAAAGGAGGTTAGACATACATTTGACTGGTGTGACTGAGGAAAAGCTCTGGAATAACCTCAGACAGGATAGGCGGCCGTTAAAATCGTTCCCAGAACCTTCCGATTACTAAGTCAACACTTTACCAACTGAGCTACGGCCGCTTGGTGCTTCAGTCAGAATTCAAATCCAGAAATCACTTTGACAGTAGCCTGAATCTCTGTGAGAAAACTTTACATATACAAATTCTTAAAAGTTAGCGTTACGGTCTGTTTCAGGCATTCCACATTTTACCCAATATACGATGTTACTTTATTCAGCTCAACTTTAGGTGTAAGTCTTCTTTCTAAAAAAATGTCAGGTATTGCTACACTGATTGTTTTCGATTGGAATTACTATCCTAATTGTGCAGCAGATGCTAATTTCCGTTCGATGCCTGTTTTGCGGATTACAGTTCGCGAAACGACACATATTCCGCGACCCTCTGAAAAAAAATTGGCATAAACAATTTCTTTCAGTTTTTTTTTTTAAATCTACGAACTTGCTCGATTGACCGGTAATTGTCATATCCTGCATCAGACGTCCTTTTTGCCCCTTGTGCCTACAATATGTCCCTCCCTATCTAGAACTAACAACAAGCATTCAACAGCACCCCTTCTGTTTTAATCATTCTCCTTCACTGAACGCTACATTAAAGAGTGAATGTATTTGTATTCGCTTATATTCACACATGAGTAAACAACGATTCCTGTTACTTCCCGTTTATTATATTTTCAAATGAAAAATATATATAAAATTGGAAACTTTCAGATAATAGCTTTTTTGATTTAGTAAATATGCAGACCGTCCAAAAAAACCAACATTACATGAATCGGTTAGAAAACAAGTGATACGTTTAATACAAAACAAAAACAAAAATGTTCTTCCTGTATTGGTAAGGTTCGTTACCCTTTCAGTATAAACAAGTAGAGAACAACGCATGTTCAGAGTTATATCAGTCTCAATCTGTGTTTGTAACTCGCCAACAAATTGTTTAAAACAAAGTTAATTTAAAATAAACGTGTATATCGTGGATAGGCACGTTTTCAGATTTTTTTTTCCCGACGAGCGGCTTCAGTAGTTTGAATACCTGCAAAATTATATTTAAACTGTAGATATATGTTTGAATGTATGAGATATATGCAAAATGTAGAGAGAGCAGGGGTACATAAATTGTCAAATATTCCAGGATAGTAGCGGCTTATGGTAGGGTTGCACTATTGCACAACTTTCACATTCTCTCTCTAAACTTCTTTTTGTTAATAACCACTAAATGTCTTTACAAATAACATACTTTTGGTACCTTCTATTGAAGAAACTCTTATTGCTTGTTGGGAAGGTGAAGCACGTGTGTTCGAACCCCGCTCCGAAATATCGTGCCTGATATTTTCCAGTATATATCAATTTCACGAGATGAATGTTGAGTTAGTACCACAACTAAAGCCCCTGCCCGCTAACTTCCACCCAGGCACAATTTTTGGCAGCGGGGTTCGAACCCACGTGCTTCACCTTCCTATTGCGCAATGCTGCTATGAAATTCGTGGCATTAAAGAATTCATCACAGGAGTTGGGTGCTATTGGATCACAAAACATTTATGACAGTGATGTTTCCACGATTTCTTTTATGCTAACGATGGCAGTTGGAGCGCTCATAACGTTAAATATTGTAAAATATTTCCTCTGCAATTTTTACTTTATAATATTTGAGAGTCCCAAGCAATTTCTCGTAAAGTTGTAAAACAAACTAATTGATTGTAGTTATCAAAGAAGTAAATTACCTCATGCTTTTGTAAGTAAAACCTAAAGACCACTGACATTATGCGTCACTTGACCCATTTGTCATTCAAGAAAATTTCACTTTTTTGCCACTAGACCACAATAATAGGGGACAGCATGCAATGCTTGACCATGATGCCACTTTTCCCCTGAAATTAAAAGGAGTGTGTGTTGTGGCTCCTCCTGGAAATCAGTTAGTTACGAAATTAACGGGATTGAAGTTTCCTTTGGGTCACCCTGTCTTTATATAATATTCGTATTTGGCAGTGATCAGAGCAATAAATTAACACGCCAACTTCATCAATATCTTAAATCTAATATTTAAATTATCTTCAGCGCAACCTTTTATATAAAAGTGAATGTGAAATGCATAAATTCAATACATATGCATGAAGTGTTGCCTACCCTTCAGCCGTTCAGAACAAAATTTCGCTGATTTGAAAGTTCTGTAACTCGTGTTCCGCTAAATTCCGAAACGCAGTACCACAGTAGTGTTCATTGGAACAGATCATCGATGTACTGTGGAAGTTTCATGCTGATTTTCGTGTTCCACCGGAGACAGTTTCCTTGTAAGTCTTCTTTCTGCTTTCTTCTATCCTAAGTCTGAACTCTGAAGCACTTTTGTTGTTGGAAAGAGAAGCAATGTCGTAATCATTTTTGTCAGCAGAGTGTACTGTTTCCAGTGGACAGAAAGTCTGCCTGGAAGCAGCACATTCGAACTTCAGATCATTGACGATGGTATTTCTGCAATAAAAGAATATCTATGTCTTGTGTCCGCTTGTTTTTTGTTTTTTTTTCACTTAGAAAGAGGGGGAGAGAAATTGAAATAAATGTGTATCTCTCTTGCAATTCATTCTATTAAGATGAGTACTCTTCGAGTGCTTATTAGTATTTCAGTTCGCCAAGAGTGTCTGGTAATCAGTATAAAAATAGTTATTTTCTTTTAGTGGCCAGAAGTCCAGCCATGGTGGCCCTGCGGGCCATGGCAATTTACTTATGACTTCTGTAGAGAATAAAAGATAAAACTGCAGACCAAAGAAACGTATTTTATTATCTGGCCTCGTGTTAACACGAATTTTACCTCGTATGTGTGCCCATGGTAGTATGTTTGTTTACTGCATAATAGGGAGAACACGTCTTCGAAACCTTGGTTTACGCCACATCCGTGATTTTACGGTGTAATTCAGATTAGAGTGTGTTTAATTGCAGTATTTTTCATTAGTATTTAACTTGATATATCTTTAGAGCCAGACCGAGATTTGTTACAAATCCAGCTTTGGAGTCTTTTTAAAATACTTTCGTAGTTCATTTGAAATATGAAAATTTTCAGTATTTAACCAGTAATCATTGGATAGAACTTAGTTTTACACATACATATACATAAACACATACACACACACACACACACACAGAGAGAGAGAGAGAGAGAGAGCGAGAGACGTCTGTCTCAGTCCAAGTTGAACTAAAAAAACGCGTTACATCAGATGACCATCGAGATTGGTAGTCACACTGATTGTTATAAGATCGTGTGAGGTTATTACATCAATCCGTTATGTTGAAAGAACTTTGAAATCTATTAAATTCGTTAATTAACGCTTCGTTAAATTCTTAATGAAATTAAACTATGATAATTTGTGGAAAGTTACGGAAGAAAATCTTCTGAATGAGATTGATATAGTCATACAATTCTTCGGTATATCAAATGATATCTTAAAAGCTGCAAAATAACTAATTAACGGAAACTGTGATTACTTCTTGAAAAGGAATTAAACTCCATTGATTATGTGGAGTGGCTTGTATGGTAATGTAATTTAGAAAAGTAAGATGATCTAATGGTATTCTTCAAGGAAGGAAAGAGAAAGAAAATTCTAATAACCAGGTGGTATAAAATATTATAATTTTAGTGAAGATTTAACGCAAAAGTGACTGGTTATGTGTCATATCGTATCCTTTTTTGTGAAAGTTATAGTAAAGTTTTCCACGTTGAAATTATGGTTATATGGGATTGACCCATACTTCTATGATTTGAATTCATTCAAATAATCTCTACTGATATATGGCTTATTGATGAGGAATTTATTCTCATCTTTAGTACGAATTTCCCACTGTAATAATATCAGAGTTCATCTATGCAAAAGTGAGTGTGAAATTAATACTCCTGTTATTATCGTTAATTTTTGATAGACCAGGTAAGAGTGAAAATTAACAGAGTTATATTAATTTTATTTCATTATATGCACTGGTAGATTCTATTTCGATATTTCTGATTAGTAGCTGTTCTTAAAGCAGTGACGTAACAGCAAATTCCTATGTGGGGTTATACTTATGTGTTCCAGACATGCCTAAGTCTCTATGTTATGATAGGAGGCTGTTGAGATCTGCAATGCCTATTTCTGAAATTAAAATAAATAATCTCGTGCTATTCTGAGAGGATTATAAAAGAAAAAAAAAGAAAAAAATAGGAGTTGTGTTTTTACTTTTGTTCTCATTGGTCACTTCACATATTTCAATTCTTATGGCTTATTATTGAAATACTGGACAAAAGATATTGTTGTTTTTTTAATATAACCTTGGGGAAAGAGACTAAAACATCTTTCTTCCTTGCATTAGTAGAAAGTGCAACTATTTCTTGAATTAGATGGTTTTTGATTTTAGAGAGAAAAAATATCTAAAATAAAATCAGACATAATAATAATTCTCTTTTTTGTTCTTATTGAACTTGAAATATAACTTTATGAAACAGTATTTGCAGTTTACCTGTTTATATATTTTTCATTTTCGATATTTCCACACGGGACGGTTCGAAGTCCCCTTTCTGAAGAAATACATTTTGCAGAGAAAAGGTTGAATTACAGATTAATTTTTATTGGTTAATATTTATGAAACATCGTATAAAATTATTCTTGTGTTTTTTTGCTAGTAACAATTCTTATTATTACTGGAAAATAGGAATAATAAGTGAGTTGTAAAATTAATGGTACAACCCACTGTTCGTCACCATTAGATCTATTCAATTTTATGCTAACGATACGAACTATAAATATTGTATGGTTATCCCTGGAGGTTTAAAATATAAAAGACCGTTCCACAATACAAGCGTATGTCTTCTGCTATGGTGTGTATAGCATCTATTTTCGCCTAATTTATTTATTTAATTTGGCAGCTATTTCGGTTGATGAAATTATTATGGCAAGTAATTTGTTTCCATCTGGACGGGAACAAAATGTTGAGAAGGGAAAGAGGGTATAACTACATGAAGTATTTTATCGCTATCTTCTGACTGCAACAATAATTTTGTAGAAATGTGTAGTCAGTTTGAACAGATATTTTGTTAGCTTGGATGGTCGTTTTATGCAGATCTTGAGTAATATGGGATTTTGACCTATCTTTTCAAAATCATGGTAGAAGTTTGAGTTTCCGAGGTGTGGAGTAAGTCCCATCATACTAAAATATGGTCAATTTGTAACGTGCAAAATAAAGTCTTATATGTCGACTTCAGAAGCAAAAGGATATACGTGACATTGACGAACAATACAAACACACTCTAACACATATTGTTCGAGTTTATTAGAGTGCAAATGTATATTCTTTTGGATCCTGAAGTCAGTCCACTGTAACGAAATGGGTATTGACATTGTATCTTGAAGGAACCGGATAGGAATGTTTGCTGCGAATACGTGATTGCAGTGTTGCTAACTTTGCGTAAATGTTTATATCTTTACATCAGTGTTGAAAGTGTTCTCGCTTGGCTTGGTGATCGCTGAATTACTGGTAATGTCGGGAGTAGAATTGAACCCACGCCCTAAGTCATTGGACGACCTATACAAGAAATTGGAATCAGAAAATAATTTTTATCTGTAGTGTCACTAACAATTTAAGTGTACAACTTGAAACGGTAGTGAATGAATTGAGTGCTGTGAAAATAGAGAATGAGGAACTTAAAAAGCAATTGGCTGTTACTAGTGATCCTGCGCACAAACTTGAAAATCTGTCGCGCAGAAATTATCTGATATTTCGGAACATTGGTGAATGTAGTGGATCGGAATCTTGGGAAGAATCTGTGGAACGTGTCTTACAGTTTGTCACAAAGAAGCTTGAAGTAGACTTAAACTCTAGTCATTATGAAAGATCCCATAGGCTTGGACGATGACATAATGCCCCTATTATTGTTAGGTTTCCTTCTTTCAAGAAAAGGCTGAAATACTTAAAACTAATTTCCGTGCAGAAGGAACACATGCTATTATTGCTGAGGACTTCTTGGCCTCCATGCGTGAAATAAGAAGAAAGTTATCATGTTACTTGAGGAACGCTCGATTAAGGGGAGATTGCGCAAAGCTCCAATATAACAAACTATATATAAATAATAGGCCATACACTCTTGATGATCTACAAAAAAGTGGAAAGGTGCCACAAGAAATTGAAAATTAATCTCCTGATGTTGCAACATTGTCTCCGTCACTTGACCAAAGTGCAGCTGCATCTATGACATCTGGAAAGAAGCAAGTGACCAGGTCAACGCGTTCAACCTTGACATAGCCGCAAGGGAAGCAGATTTTGACAGAAGGAATGCAGAGGAGGAGGAGAGAGTAAGTCTTCTTTACCAAACAGAAGTAAGGCGTGTAGTGAATATATATGTGAAAAAAGAAAATACATAATTTAATAATAAAATATAAAAATCTTCATAAATATTAAAAATTTTCTTTTATTTGTTTAAAAAGGGAGGGATGATTATGGTATGGGTACTTGGCAAGACGTTAATTATTGGAATGTAATTAACTATTCTGAATATTTAAATGCTTATAGAGCGTTACTTAATGGAATGTAATTAACTATTGTGAATATTTAAATGCTTATAGTGAGTTAATTAATGGAATTTAGATATTTTGAATATTTAATTGTATAGATTGTTGACAATTGTGGAATTTAATTCAAATTTTGTTCTGAAAATAGGAAGTACAAACAAGCCATGTTATTATTTTATCTCCTCAAATATCTATCTTTAGAGACTTCCATGGATAGAATATATGATTTAAAATATATTTAATTAATAAAAAATATAAATATATAGAAACATAATTTTTGGCAAAGAAATTAAGTACAGAAGATTCGGAAGCCCAGCATCACAATTACTGCGGATCGTCATCATCAACTTGTCTTGGAAATCATTGAAAAAGTCTGTATGAACTGCTTTCTCATTTGCCGCCAAACACATAAACAGGCCATCAGAACCTCCTACCTCTTCCATCTCCATGTATGGTCCAGCTTCTTCAGGAAACATTTCATCTGCTGCAACGGTAGGCTTCATGTTAACGGTGAAATACTTATAATTATGGATAGTGACAAACGGTCCGTCAAATAAATCAAAATTACAGTAGGAATATTTCATCTAATTCCTTGCCTTTGGGTATGGCTCCCTGGATTGAAGCTACATTACCTCTTTGAATTGCCATGCTTATTCTTTGGATAAGAAAGGTGCTGGCTCTATCATCACCAGATGATTATGTGATACGCTTACCTATTTCTTTTATGAAGTTGATGCCTCTTTTCCCCATGAACCACTGGATTCGATAGCAATGAGTATGAAATTCTTTTCACTTCTGTGCAAGATTATTACATTTTCTTCTTTTTTCCGCTTCTTTGCGACTGGCGATATTTCCCGCCTGGATTGAGGAAAAAGGTAGGTTGGAAGGAGCGAACGTGTCTGAGCAAGTGAAGTCCCAAATTAACGTTTTGACTCTCTTCCAGGGTAACAGAGTCATCCCATCTAGTCTTTTACCGTCTGTTCTGCTACATCCAGTAGGTTCTCGTACTGCAGGAATGGCAGCTGAGATTAGTGCTCTCATTATAGTGTCATTAACATTCGAGTGACGAGGATGTCGACCTGCGCTTTTGAAACAAGAAAGGCCATGTAATCCTTTTTCATTTACTTCATTTTTACATGCCTAACATTTGTGACTTTCACAAATATCTGCACCCAGGCGAATTCCAACTGCTGTTCGGAAACATTCATTACTGAGGTGAAGGCCGAGAGGGGGCGAAGGTAGAGCTTTGAGCCAAGCACCTGCTTCGAAGGAAGACGCGGCAATTATTCTGGCTTTGTCTTCTAAGTTTTCTGCAGTCTGAAGTAAAAAGGAGAGGTGTGATTTGATAATGGGTTCATCCCATGTAAATTGCTTTGATCTAGTATCGAGTTCGGGCAAGAATGATCCAACTAATAATGACCAAGTTGAAGAGCAAGTCTCAATCTCAGAATCCCCATGAGAACTGATATCAGTTTGGAGAAGTGATTCTATCAGGCATCAGGAACCATAGAATGAAGCCAAGAAGGCGGGAATAGCCAAATCTAAGGCTCAACGAATGCCTAATCCTCCAAAAGTGACAGGGAGCGAAGCCTGAAGCCATGAGTGGTCAGGAAGGAAACAATTTATAATGGATTCTAAACCAAATTTAATGGTGTTATCGTAACGTTCGAGTAGATCTTCTTCTCTCCAAGAAGGTGAACAACGCAGAAAATATATTAATCTTGGTATGGTAAAAGACGATCTTAGTAAATAAAATGCTGAGTGTGCAGAGATCGATGAAAGACGTGAAAAGTACGTTTCAAGTGTGACTATTTTCCCAATTAATAAGGATCTCCTTGCGTCAGTAGAGGGCAGCACCTAGAAGAAAAGCATTTGACGGAGACATTAATTGAATACCTGGAGCCACTTCGTTGAACATTGTGAGAAGTATGTGTGTTTGTTCGAATAAAGTTTCTAAAAATCCAATCTCACATTTAAAAAATTAAGGTCAAGACCAATTGTAATTGCCTTCTTATGGATATCCTTTAATGTATTTAATATAGTATCCGGATCTCCAGCTATGGTTCCGTCGTCTAAGTACCATATATTCAAGTCGGTGTTGATATTATTGACAATAGGTTGAAGAGTTATTGCAAATAATGCAGGTTCTAAAGGGTACCCCTTACTATACTCCTCTTTGAGATAAAAATTGAACTTACTATTGTTTAAAGAATTGAGTGAAATATTTCTATCTTGATTCGTTTATAATGTTATGAAGAAACTTGAAATATTTCTAAACGTAATGATTGTGGATATGTGCAACATATTTTTTTTTAAATTTAGAACAACAAGATAGCAGAAATGATTATAAATTTATTGAAAAGGATATAAGCAATTGTTGTTGTGAGCAGAAATTTAAATATTTAATTGAATTTATAACAAGATTTATTTTGATATAAATGTAATGAGATGATTAAGTGATGAAAGAGAAGAAGTTAGATATGGCAATAGATATGCCACGAAAAGTTAAGTTAACAATGTAAGAAAAGCATTGAGGTTTTATGTATAACTTACAATTGATTTTTAATAAATTGATTTCAATTACCAATTTTTTTATTTTAACTTCGCGTTCTAGTGACATGAGGAAGAGCGCAGTGCCTTTTAGAATCTTTTACTCTTTTCTCATCGGAAACTATACCCTGATAAAGTTTGTACGGAAAAGTTGCGAAGAGTAGCCTCCACAGCAAACAGTTGTGGAATGTTAAGCTTCGAAAAAGCAGAGTTGAGCAGTCAAGCAACTTTTGTCTTCGAGGTAGAATATTAGTCTCATTTCTAGCAAGATTTCCAATTCCATTAAACGAATCTGACCTTGAGAAGAGTATGAGGTTCTGAGGTAGCTGGTCTCACAAAGGAGAAACCAAAGAATAATATTTAATATAATGATCATTTCATACGATTTTTATTTAAAACTTTACACGTTATGTATAAAAGGTTACCTCTTAGTTCTTTTATTTATTTTATTTTATTTATTTATTTACTGTCAACACAACAGGCTTAATAGCCTAATTAATGTGTCGATATTTACAATATTGGTTTACAGACATTTTATTTTACAACATCTTTATATCCTTTGTAAGACATATCACATATATCAAATTCAATGGAATTCCTACACATTTCTTTGTACGCAGTACATATTCTCTAGATTGGTGACTTCATCATTATATTAGGTTTGGCCTTTTTGCAGTGGAAGAGACCAGTATTGTATTGTCTACACGAGTTTTTTTAGTGACGGGATACGAAGCTGTAACAATGATACTAAGTCTGTACAGTCTGTCTTTTTGAATTACTTTTCTAAGAAATAACAGATCAAAAATGGTACGCCTTTGCTCTAACGCCTGAAAATTAAAGTTTTTAATGATTGTACTGTAGTTTTCATAAGTAGGATAGATCCGAGTGACTTTATGGGTTAGAAGTTTCAGAAATTTGGATTGTATTTTCTCTCGTTGTTGCTTTTTTTTTTTTTTTTTTAGAGGAATGCCAAGTAGCAGAGGCATATTCCATGTGGCTGTTATGTAGCTGTTAAACGTCAATTTCTTATCAAAGGTGACACCAAGATCTTTAATCACATCAGGTGTACTTAGTACATTCTCATTAATTTCATAATCTGATTAATAAATCGATTTATTTCTACTATATGATGATACTTTACATTTCTTTACATTGACTGGAAGTTGATTGATAGTGCACCATTTAGCTATGTTATCTAAACTATGCTGTAGTTTCATGGCATCTTCAACAGAATCAATTTTGGCATATATTTTGAGATCATCCGCAAACAATTTTTCTTTCATTTTCGGGTATGAATTCCGAGAGGCCATTAATAAACAAGAGGAATAACAATGGTCCAAGATTCGAGCCTCGAGCCTGTATATTCATTAGATTTGTATTCTTTAAATATAGCAGATTGTCTACGATAAGTTAAATGTTTTTATTATTATTTGGGGGGGGGCACCTTCCACCCGTGCCTCTTAGCATGCTTTGCACAGATTAAGTTGTGCACTTTTGGGGGCGTGCAACACGTACATCTTAATACTCCTTAACCTGGGGTAGGCTTGTCCCTAGGGATTGTTGGATTGCCGGGATTCCGGCATTCCAAGAATGCTGTGTTCCTTCTGACGAGACAGCTGGTGTTGCGGGACGGTCTTGGACCAAGCATCCAAGGGTAATCCTGGTCTTGGTTCCTAGTTGAAACTTGTTGCTGGGGAAGGGGGAGTCCCTATCTACCTATATACTTTATTTTACAAAAAGAACATACAAACACATTTAGACGACACAGACATCACAGGACAACACAACACATAACTTGAGTGGCTTCTTCTTTTCCTCTGGTCTTCCATCTCCTGCAAAATATAAGAAAAAGAAAGCACATGATTAGTAGTAGTAGTCTTCTTCTTCTTCTCCCTTTTTGGCTTGTCTTACTAGTCATCGCAGGAGGGCTTCTTCTTCTTTCTTCTATTTAGTGACTCTGTTGTTTCCTCTAGTTGTTAAATTGTTTCATTTCCTTCTTTCATTCACTTTTCACTCACTCACTCATGGGATTGTCTTCTTCTAATGGACAATAGATGCGGTTTCCGCAGCCACACGCCTTAATATTTTCACTTCACATTCGCACGCGCTCACGGTATTAGTTTCACCTGGTTCCCATCACCACACATTCAGTACTCAACAACACCTATACAGCATCTGTTGCTGCGGTTCCAGCAACGCACTGATTTGCTACTGGTTTCCAGCAGCCACACAAATATTCCAATTAATCAAGTCTTTTACTTTGTGCACATATTGTTTTTCTTTGTTTTTATGTCAGACGTGTTATTCTGGTTCGCGATAGATCGCGGATGACGCGGTTGTCGCGGTCGCCACGCACCGGGGTTTGGTTGACGCCGCACCCTGACACCCCGACCTCCTTCCACAAATCTCTTCCTGTGATAAGATGACACTTTTGTCGCGACCTCCCGGAGGGCTGCCACTAGCTCTGGATTTCGCAGAGCTTCTGCGACTGTCCTGCCCCCAGAAATTCTCCTTGTTCTTCCACTAGTTGGGCTGTTTCTCCGCATCTTAACACCACATGGTCTGGGGTTGAAACCACACCACAGACGCGGCACAGGTTATCCTCGACGAGTCCAAGATCCCTCAGCCTCTGCCTGTACAGGCCGTGACCAGTTATTAGATGTAGTAGGCCTCCCTCTATTTCCACATGCATCTTCATCCTCTCAGCTACGTCTGGAGGTATAAGTTTAATATGAGGACATGAGCCTAAAAAGGAAGACGAGAAGTGATAGTTATTCAGTTTACCGAGTAATATATTGTTATTTACTCTATCAAACGCCTTTTCAAAGTCGATATAAATCACATCAACTTGCTTTCCTTCATTCAAACAGTTTGCTATAAAATCTGTAACAATTGCAAGGTTTGTTACCGTGGATTTGTGTGAAACAAAGCCATGTTGTTTAGTTGAAATGACTGACTTCGCGTGATTAATAATCCGCTGATATAAAATCTCTTCAAAGATTTTGGCAAAGGCTGGTAACATTGCTATAGGCCTATAGTTGGTAATTTCTCGGCTGTAATTAGTTTTAAGTATTGGACAAACTAAAGCACATTTCCATTTGTCAGGGAAAGTACGTATTTTCAGTGCTAAGTTGAAAGCAATCAATAGGGGATATTTAAACATATCAACACATTCTTTGACTATATAGGAGGGTATGCCGTCAGATCCAACTGTCGTTTTGGATTTTAGATTCTTGATAACCTTTTCTATTTCACTGAAATGTATTTGGTCAACAGAGAGTATTCCGATTTCTTTGTAACCTCTCTGCTCACTATTAAAATAATTGAACGGCTGAGAAGATGATACAAAAACTGGCTGGAAATATTGTGCAAATGTGTTAGCTTTTTCTTCACTATTATATAAATCATGTGCTTGAAATTTTAATATATTTGGAGGAAGATGTTTTGTCTTTATTTTTTATAAATTTCCATAGTGGACCTGGATATTGATATTATTTTCAGAATTTGATATAAAGTCTTCATATGCTTTTCTAAAGTCTTTCTTGACTTTCCTACGCAGTCTAACAAATTCCTGATAGTAACGGTTCGGCCTCTCAGTTTTGTAACTATATTTTTATGATATATTGATTTAACCTTGAGTTTCCTAATAATGTCTTTAGTGAACCAGCATGGATACTTTGGGACAGAGTTTCTTTTACACATTTGTCAAATATTTCATAACTAATATCATAAAGCTTACTCACTAAGTCATTAACATGATTATACTTTTAAGCATTCTTAGTCCACTTCCAGTAGTTCGCTATATAACATCATAAAATAAGTCTATCTGAAATTGTAACCAAAAGTATTGTTCTATTATTTTATTTTTGCAATTCTTTGGTTATTTATATTTATTACTATAGCTGGATGATGAAGGTCTAACAGTAGTAGCGGAATTAACTCCATATTGACTTCAATATTTTCTAGGTTTGAAAGAACTAAATCAAGTGTACGTTTTTTGTGATTTACCACATTATTTAATGATTTAAGATCATAAACGGTTATAAAATTAAATAAGTTCTTGCCTTTATCTGGGCTATTTACAAAATCGAAATCAATACCGAAAATGGATGAGAGATTGAAGTCTCCAACCAGAAGAATATGATTACCTTGCGGACAATTTGTCTCAGCACGAACAAATAAATAATCATACAAATCCAATCCTGAATTTGGCTCAAGCTATCCTACACAGATAAAGAATGGTTCCCACCTTACTGTAATTTTGGCTATAATACATTTTTTGTCATCACAACTATTCAATAAACAAAGATTGTAATTTTTAAGAGTAGCGACAACAACCCCTTCCCCCTTTGATTTTCCAGATTTTCTAACATTGCGGTCTTGCCTCAAAACAGTGTATCTATTATCAAATAGTTCACTATCATAATGTGTTCCATTGGCTCAAGTTTCAGTGAGTGTAAGTAATTACATCATAATTATTTGATATAACTAACGCTACAGAAAAAGTCACTTGTTTTTCCCGGTAAAGTCCTTTTGGTAATATATAGCTGAATTGTCTGCATGTTCCGCTGACATTCTGAGTCTGAGAAATGTTTGAGATTTGTTTACACGCTCTACATCTTTGTGCTAAAGAAGACTTATCTCTCTCCTCCTCCTCTGCATTCCTTCCGTCAAACTCTGCTTTCTCTAGGCGGTTATGTCATAGTTGAACGCGTTGACCTGGTCACTTGCTTCTTTCCAAATGTCATACATGCAGCTGCACTTTGGTCAAGTTCCGGAGACAATGTTGCAACATCAGGAGATTTATTTAGTATGATTTCTTGTGGCAGTTTTCCACTTTTTTGTAGATCATCCAGAGTGTACTGTCTATTGTTTATATATAGTTTGTTATATTGGAGCTTTACGCAATCTTCCCTTGATCGAGCGTTCCTCAAGTAACATGATAACTTTCTTCTTGTTTCACGCATGGAGGCCAAGAAGTCCTCAGCAATAATAGCATGTGTTCCTTCTGCACGGAAATTATTTTTAAGTATTTCAGCCTTTTTCTTGAAAGAAGAAAATCTAGCAATAATAGGGGCATTATGTCCTCGTCCAAGGATCTTTCTAAATGATTAGAGTTTAAGTCTACTTTAAGCTGCTTTGTGACAAACTGTAAGACACGTTCCACGGATTCTTCCCAAGATTCCGATCCACTACATTCATCAATGTTCCGAAATATCAGATTATTTCTGCGCGACTGATTTTCAAGTTTGTGCGCAGGATCACTAGTAACAGCCAATTGCTTCTTAAGTTCCTCATTCTCTCTTTTCACCGCACTCAATTCATTCACTACCGTTTCAAGTTGTACACTTAAATTGTTAGTGACACTACAGATAAAAATTATTTTCTGATTCCAATTTCTTGTATAGGTCGTCCAATCACTTAGGGCGTGGGTTCAATTCTACTCCCGACATCACCAGTAATTCAGCGATCATCAAGCCAAGCGAGAACACTTTCAACACTGATGTGAAGATGTCAACATTTTCGCAAAGTTTGCAACACTTCAATCTCGTTTTCACAGCAAACATTCCTATCCGGCTCCTTCAAGATACAATGTCAACACCCATTTCGTTACAGTGGACTGACTTCAGGAACCAAAAGATTATACATTTGCACTCTAATAAACTGGAACAATATGTGTTAGAGTGTGTTTGTTTTGTTCGTCAATGTCACGTATATCCTTTTGCTTCTGAAGTCGACATATAAGACTTTATTTTGCACGTTACAAATTGACCATATTTTAGTATGATGGGACTTACTCCACACCTCGAAAACTCAAACGTCTACCATGATTTTGAAAAGATAGGTCAAAATCTCATATTACTCAAGATCTGCATAAAACGACCATCCAAGCTAACAAAATATCTGTTCAATCTGACTACACATTTCTACAAAATTATTGTTGCAGTCAGAAGATAGCGATAAACTACTGACGCGCATCATGTAGTTATACCCTCTTTCCCTTCTCAACATTTTGTTCCCGTCCAGATGGAACCAAAATACTTACCATAATAATTTCATCAACCGAAATAGCTGCCAAATTAAATAAATAAATTAGGCGAAAATAGATGCTATACACACCATAGCAGAAGACATACGTTTCTATTGTGGAACGGTCTTTTATATTTTAAACCTCCAGGGATAACCATATAATATTTATAGTTCGTATCGTTAGCAGAAAATTGAAAAGATCTAATGGTGACGAATAGTGAACATTAATTTTACAACTCACTTATTATTTCTATTTTCCAGTAATAATAAGAATTGTTACTGGCAAAAAAAAAACACAAGAATAATTTTATACGATGTTTCATAACCATTAACCAATCAAAATTAATCTGTAATTCAACCTTTTCTCTTCAAAATGTATTTCTTCAAAAAGGGACTTCGAACCGTCCCGTGTGGAAATATCGAAAATTAAAATAATGTAAACAGGTAAACTGCTAATATTGTTTCTTAAAGTTTAATAAGAACACAAAAGAGAATTAATATTATGTCTGATTTTATTTTATTTTTTTTTATTTTTTTTTCTCCAAAACCAAAAACAATCTAATTCAAGGAATAGTTGCACTTTCGACTATTTGCAAGGAAGAAAAATGTTTTAGTCTCTTTTCCCAAGCTTATATTAAAAGAAACCCACAATATCGTTTGTCCAGTATTTCAATAATAAGCCATAAAAATTGAAATATGTGAAGTGACCAATGAGAACAAAAGTAAAAACACAACTCCTATTTTTTTTCTTTTTTTTTTCTTTTATAATCCTCTCAGAATAGCACGAGATTATTTATTTTAATTTCAGAAATAGCCATTGCAGATCTCAACAACCTCCTATCATAACAGAGACTTAGGCATGTCTGGAACACATAAGTATCTAACTTATACCCCACATAGGAATTTGCTGTTACGTCACTGCTTTAAGAACAGCTACTAATGCGAAATATCGAAATAGAATCTACCAGTGCATATAATGAAATAAAATTCATTTAACTCTTAATTTTCACCCTTACCTGGTGTATAAAAAAATAATGATAATAACAGGAGTATTAATTTCACACTCACTTTTGCATAGATCAACTCTGATATTATTACAGTGGGAAATTCGATGAGAATAAATTCCCCATCAATAAGCCATATATCAATAGACATATTTGAATGAATTCAAATCATAGAAGTATGGGTCAATCCCATATAACCATAATTTCAACGTGGAAAAATTTTACTATAACTTTCACAAAAAAGGATACGATATAACACATAACCAGTCACTTTTGCGTTAAATATTCACTAAAATTATAATATTTTATACCACCTGGTTATTAGAATTTTCTTTCTCTTTCCTTCCTTGAAGAATACCATTAGCTCATTTTACTTTTCTAAATTACATTACCATACTAGCCACTCCACATAATCACTGGAGTTTAATTCCTTTTCAAGAAATAATCACAGTTTCCGTTAAGTAGTTATTTTGCAGCTTTTAAGATATCACTTGATATACCGAAGAATTGTATCACTATATCAATCTTATTCAGAAGATTTTCTTCCGTAACTTTCCACAAAATATCATAGTTTAATTTCACAGCTTAAAAATATCCGTGTTTCCTCTGACTCTATTCGAAAATCTCTGCCTACCCGAGGTTCCCAATCTCCTCGCGCTCACTCGAGGCCACATCTACCTCTCTTCACCAATCAGGTGTGAGAGCGTGGATATTTTCAAGGAAGCAAGAGCTACTAACTAAACTTGGAGTCAACATAGCAGGCGACGCCATGTTGTGCCCATTCCAAAACTTAAAATTTTTGTTATCCACAATAGATGCTAATGTATAAGCTTAATCAGAGGATATACGACGTATACTTCCGTATACCCTCGACTAAAGCCCTGATTATAAATGAGCAATAAATAGTCACTGCAAAGACGCCATCAGGTGCACTCCACTCCTTTAGATCATCTCCAGGCACCTAGGGCTTTCATTTGATACCAAACACAGGCATATTCAATGTAAAACGATCAACGTCATAAGAGGAGATACACATTATAGAGCGACCATATTAATGACGTCATATCTTTAAACGCTCAGCGGTATGAAACGTATACCCATCAGATTCGATTTCAGCCAACTTTTTTTCATAAAGAAACGATCAAAATACATTGAATGTACGGAATTTTGAGTTTCAGGTGAAAAAACTCACTTGGACCCCAGACTATAAGAGGCGTACATCAAACTAGTGATTTGTTCTGCAGATGGAGAGCTGCTGCACCTAGTAGAAGCCAACGCACTTTTATTATAAAATGCATATCTTTCAATAAACCATATATAATAGATTTTGTAATTTGTCTATAAATTAAAAGCTTTACCCAGCTCGTTATGAAGAAAGACTTAACGTGCAAGATCTCACCTGTACCAGATCTAAGTATTGTGCAGAGCATTATAACACCGAAAACGCAGTTCAGTAGGGTTTCCAGGAGGTAAACAATAGTACGGACTGCCTAATAACACAATGTTGATTAAACTTTGGAAAACCATTAATTGTCTGCCTTTTTGACGCTTACCCAGTAGCACACAAACGTTGAAAATACGTGAAATATACGTTAGTACCGAACGTTATGATAACGTTGTAAATATACTGAAATATCCACCTGTTCAACGGTTTATTCGACGTTGAATAATGGTTGAGAAGAAACGATGAAGAAATGGGTTTAGTTGACCAAACCAGAGCATGAATGCTGTCTATTAGTATACACACATTTAGTTTCATTTTATCAGTTGGTTTTATCACCATATACGATGTTAATTATCCAACAGTAAATAACCCGAGCGGCTACCGCGGGGTTTGAACACAGGAACGTTCTGCAATTCTCGTTTGTAACTCAACGTGTTGATCACTTATTCAAGAATCCACGTGGAGAGGCCACTACTCTTTTACTGTATCGTTGAAATATAGTTTAAAATCAACCTGTATTCGACATACAAATGAAAACATGAAAAATATAGTTATTTTCATTGTACTTGCTTTGAATTACAATGTTTAAGCAATTAAACTAGAAACACAAGTGTGAAACGAAATCTAGAACATTGTGTGAATCATAGTTGATAGTACGTCACATAAACGTCGTATCAACGAAATTTTAACTTCGTTGAAATATGGTTTAAAATTCAATTTATCTTCAACGTGCACATGAGAACACCAAAATTAGTTTGTGACATTCAATTAGGTTTTAATTATATTTTTGACATAACACTATTAAAAATGCATTAAACAAAATCTATTATACCATAGTTGAAAATAACATATTGAATACACGTTGTATTAACGTCTTATCAATGCAATGACGACTTTGTTGAAATATGATTTAAAAATGAACGTATTTATTTCAACCGATAACGGTTAATCAACGAAATGAACCTAAACTCAACGTTGAAAACACGTATGTATGCTACTGGGGTAACTAACTTTGAATTAACCGACATTTCCAGGATGTTAAGTAAACTTGGGTGCTGTTCGCGATTATGAAGTTAGGTGTGTACTGTTATGTTGTCTCTGTCACGTCTGGCGGCCAAGAATCGTGAACGAAATAAGAGTCACGGATAAGCTTCTCAATGATACTGAATAAAATATTAGAAACTGAGTGGCCAGTGTTACCTGCCTGCTATAAAATTAATATTTTCAAACGGCACTACATTGATTTATTGAATATTTGGTATTCTGCAAACATAATATGTGAAGCACAGAATGCAATGTTAAAAGTTGTAAATAATATAATATAGTATAATATAACAATTTTAACATTCCACTTTGTTTATTATCTATTCTGTAACACTGGACTTTGTGTTTCACATATAATGCTTTACAATTTTAAAATGTTAAATATATAGGGTGTTGGAAAATAACACTGACAAAACCATCTCACGAGATTCCTGACATAAAAACAATTAAAATTATAACTAGCGTCTAAGCACAGAAAGTGCTATTTTCGAAAGCTTGAAAACAAAAGAGTTAATCGCGTGTGCAATAAAAAAACGTACCTGACTTACCTAACCTCCGCGTGTCCTTGGTCACTACTGCGTATAAAAGAGAAAAGTTATTTTTCTTAAAGAAAAAATATTAACAAAACCACGCCAGGATTCGATCATAGGTTCTCTGCATTAGCTTTCCTACATACTACCAATACACCAAAGGACAACTAGAAGCACCTGCTAGGAAGTAATATTTACTTTTTAAGGAGTAATGCGCCTGCGCGAGAATGGTCCCGCCATTATATGTTAAATATAGTAAAATATAGACCATCGAGGTACACAGGTGCTTCGTATCGGCGCTTTAAGCTACCGGAAGTGTGGGAAAATGAACTGTATCGCTTGATATTTCTAATATTATTAACAGTAGAACTGAGATGGCATGGTATCCTCAAAGACTTGATACCTGTTCTATCAAAAATTTTATATTCTAGAATTGTGCAACGAATTCGTAAGGGATTCCTCAAAGGAAATAGGGTATTCTCAGACATTCTGAAGAGGAGTCAATGGGTCGAAATTTCATTATAAAGTCTTGCTCAGAGAATGGGGTACTGCTCTTCTCCATCATTCCATGTCCGCGGCTACTACGGTGTGTAAGTATAAAATCACCACAGCTCTTTAGTAATTCTTCCGCTTTCATGACCTGGCCACACGGTTACCTAACTTTCAGTATAGCAACATAGTCACCCAGTCCTCATGACCAGATATCTTTGTTCATTTTTTTTCCGTATCCATGACTTTAGCGAAAGCGTGCTACCTTTCTATTTTTTGTGGTAAGTAACGCCTGCCAATATATCGTATTCGTCTAAGCAACTTTTCTCCTACCTTATTTTAGTATGGATTTTATATATATTCAAACTACATACACCATAAATTTCTTTGCACTTAATAACACGAAAAGTTTTAAATAACTTACTAACTAACAAATCAAGAGGATGGGCTCAGCATTTCTTGTTTTTTATTCTTTCTTTTACCCTCTAGTTTGTTATTGGTTCACTAATAATTTCATATGCAACTATATTCTGCTTTCAATCTCCGTTCCACCTCTTCTCCTTCTTCTTCACCTCCCTTTCGAACTACTTCCACCTCTCCGAAAACACCACCCAGGTCAAGATGTTTAATAACATGTTAACTTTTAAATTGAGTTTTCTAGAATGTCATTACAAAACCTGTATGAATTTTCGATGTTACTAAGCAACAAGGAAACTTTTTTTATTCAGCAAACGAGGTAAAGAGAAGAGGAAAATAGACAGGGAAAAGTTATGAAAGCCATGTTTTATAGGAACCCCTGTCAATAGCTTTCACACTGACAAGAAAGACAAATAATGTCGTGAAACATAACAATATTAAGTGTTGAGTTACATGATGGAACAATACGATTCCTCAGACTCCCATTTTGTATCCAATTTTCGTTGTCGCTGTATGTGGATTTCTAATCGACGTTAGCTAGACACTTAAGGTCGAGTTCTTCTCTCGACTATCGTTCTTGTGATTTCCCATGATTCTCCTGTTTCAACAGACGAAGCCAGAATCTTACCTAAGCAAAAACCCTGCTCTCTATATTCTCCAACGATTTGCCCGGAAGATCGTTTACCGGGTGATGTCATTCCTCAGATTTGTGATAAGTTCGGACTCCGTGGTGTAGTCACTGGTAAGAAGAGCGCCGGTCCAAACTCTGTTAACACCGACCATTCTTTCATATAACTTTCAACTTGTTTCCCCCTCACTGACAGCAGGCAAACTCCGGAATGATAGCTAAATAAAGGCCTAGGTCGCTATCATCTCATTCTTCGGAAGTTAGACTTGTCGAGAACTTTTCCCCTCATGCAACTACAGCCTCTGTCGCGGGTGTGGATGCTACGGTTTCCAACTCACGAAGACATTTACCGCGTATCGGTTTGTATATAACCGAATAAAGAAGGTGAAACAAGAAGATAGGAAAGCGCGAGAAGAGTTGGGGAAAACCAGTATATGCAGTGTTGTATATTCTGTAAAAAAAAATCGTTTCTAACTATTGATTACCTTACCTGGTAAACCACGCATGCTTGAAGGGTGGAGAAACCCAGGTAAAAAGTCTGTAATGAATCTAATTTTATCTTTGGCGCATCCAATTTGGCAAATGTTGTTTTGGCATGCAATAATGCACTCACAGACACATATAGCACATAGCGTGTGTGCGCAAGTTTGGAGAAGGTCTGTACTGTTGATCTGGCTGAAAAGACACTAAAGACTATGGCTATTATTAGATGCGTTATTTGCGTAACTACTGACACGTCTAGTTTTTCACACACACACACTACCATGCACAAAATGCATAAATACATCTAAATTTAAGGTGTTTCTCCAGTTTATGGATTTATAATTATTGCATGTAGGGGTCTTTTATGTTTATGATATATGGAAGTGTCATAGGATCCTAGTTCCTGTATAAATAGGTTTTGTGTGTTAGCCGTTGTTACTTGTTAAATAGAACGTTTCTATGAGGTCTGTGTCTGTGATGTGTTCTTTGATGAGCGGTACGCCTATCTGTTGCTGTAGTGGAGCGTGGGCACTTCGCGATTATTTTCAGTACCCTATTCTGAAAAGTTTGCAGATTGTTGATATGTGACATGCTGGCGACGCGTATGTCAATATTGAGCAGAATAGTGCATTGTAACGCGTAGCTTTTAGTTCGACGTGTATGTACTGTCTATTTAGTATGGGCTTTATTTGTTCAAGCCGCCCAGATGCTTTACCAATCTGTTGTGTTATGTGTTTTTCGAATGTAAGTTTATTATCAAGTGTGACTCCTAGGTATTTTGCGATGCTCGTCCAGGTGATGTCGTTTAGAAATAGTTCTAGAATGGTATCGAGTTCTCTTCTTCAACGCGTGAAGTAGACAGCTTCGCTTGTGTTTACATTAATTTTGATTTTCCATCTAACTAACCCGTATTCCAATTTATCCAAGCGTATTTGTAGCTCTAATCAACCTTTTTTAGTATATGGAAAAAGGGTAATACACAGCGACATGCGGTGAATTGTTACCTAACACTTTAGCAGTAGGGGCGATATTAATTCATATATGAATTTTAACACCTTTATATGAGCAGGGGCAATAGCGAACAGGATATCTATCAGGATTTTATTTAGGAGATGCAAGTAGAGCTTGAAAATTTTCTATCCATTTTAAACTGTAAACATTTTGTTTTTAATTGTGAGGTGTGCTCGAGAATTTGGGGGTGACGCTATCCTTGGGGCGGGGGGATATAGCAGAATCCTAATAGCAAGGTTTCAATTTTGATGTACTTATATCTCGTTTACTCCTTGTGAATAATGTTCAAAAGTGTATATTATAAACTCCACATTATAAAACACTATTAAGTGAGGAAATTTACTTACCAGTCTATTTTTAACATTACAAACTCATAGATCATTTTCTCCGCGTAACTTGAAGATTCATTAGCGATTTTGTTCATCTGTTAGTGCTTTAAGCAAATATACTTATACACGTCCTTATACAATGTGCAGAGGGTCAATACAAACATTACCGAGATTCTATGTGCAGTGATTCTGCCAAACCTCCATGTGGTAGGGTGTCATCCCCAAATTCTAGAGTACACTCCAACTTAAAATTTTTTAACGAAAAAAAAATCGATAGAAACCGTGCAAATTTCCACTTACACGCTCCTAATTTTGAGTTTACACCCCCAAACTGAAAATCCAAGTGGAATCGACAATGTCGACAGCAGTATCCGTGTGATGTGAGGCGTCGGGCCAGCATCTCTAAAGTTCTGGGATCGAGTGCCGGATGGGGCATGAATGTTTATGGATTTCAGAATGCAATTGAGACAGGTCAAACCGCACCATGGCATGCTTGCTGAGAAACAAAAATATGTAATTCATAATTTTCATAATTCTCCCATGCGCTTTCTAATAATCCTATGTTTTTATTACATTTATGGGTTAAAACTTGGTAAAGTTTGCTCGTATGTAATTTCTCTGAGAATGAGATTTGCCCATTTTTACTGTACATTGCTGCAATACTTTTACAAACACTTTTTATTTAATGACCACACAAATACTCATATGAATTATTGTTTTCTATGTTGGAAGTGCTCTAGATTGTATATAGACGAGTCGCTCTTGTTTTGCAATTAAAATTACAAACCTAAAATATAAAGATTATAATCCAAAATCAGTTGGTAGAGCGCTGGCTTCTTGTTTGAGAGGTTCTGGGTTCGATTCCAGAGACCAACCATTCTGACAGGTTCTTCCAAGTTTGTTTTCCCTCAGTCACACCATCGAGATAGGGGATGGTACCTTAACCATAGACCCTAGCCGACTATTTCCCGCAACCGTTTCCCTACCCTATCCCGCTCTGAGCCATAGATGCCTAAAAGTCATAGATGTAAATACAGTAGATTGAAATTTCAGCCCATAATTATCGCAAAATCTTCTGCATCTTCTTTTCATTTATAACAAGCAGTCCGTATTTTGCAATGGAAGAAATTCCTCAAATATTTGAAACAAGGAAAGCGTTTCTGTAATAATAATAATAATAATAATAATAATAATAATAATAATAATAATAATGAGACTACATCTCTGTCTTACGCGAGTGTCTATTACAGTTTTTGTTGTAAATGAAGTTTGTGCAGCTCCTAACTTCTGAACTATTGTAAGTGGCTAGTGGTTTGCTCACTCGTCAGGAGTTTTTGATGTGTTCGACAGTTAAACCGTCTATCTTTGACAGCAAATTAGCAAGTCACTCATATCTCTCTCTCTCTCTCTCTCTCTCTCTCTCTATCTATCTCTCTCTCTCTCGCTCGCTCGCTCGCTCGTTGTATGTATGTATGTGCATTGTGTTGCACGGTTTGTTTGAATCTATGGTTTCTTCTCAGCAGCTCCATTTCCTCTTCAATTTTGTTGAAATTCAACTTTCTAAAGTTTCTGGAGTATAAATTTGTTGAAATTCAATTTTCTACCTGCTATGTATGTACGTTATACTATGTTCATTTAGGTTAATATCATGATTGGTTACAGTATATTTGGCTTCTCTATTTAGCACAATCTAGCCTTCTACATATCGCAGCATGTGATACATTTTCCTGTTAGTAGATCAAATGGTACCAGAATATAAAATATTTATACAAACTTAGAAAGTAAATAAAACGTACGTAACATTCAGTCTTAACAGTGACGGCTCCTGCTAGGAATCTAGTGTAGCACAAAACCCATAATTCTCCATTTTTTTAATTAAAAGAAAATAATAACTTCGATTATGACTAAGTAATATCATTTTGCTCCCTCTGTAAAAGAAAACCATAGTTTTCTTTTAAATGAGAAAAAAGTTACTTTACAAGACGTGAGATTCATCTAGTTGTCAGAAGAAAAACGGAATCATCACTTCAATAGCACGCTTAGTATTTCTTTCCCTTCTTCTCAATGTTTCCATGGTTTCGCCCTATGCAATTACTATTTCAACCTATTTGTTGTAAACTTTGTGCAATTCGAACCATATAACTTAACTTCTTCTTCAGTGAAGCAGACAGGCAGGAAAACGGATAGAAAGCTAATTTTCTGGTCAACTATAGCAATCAAAGATGAGGTCTAGAATATCATTAGCGGCTTTTCTGTAATGTTTAGCCACACAAGAAAAATTCAGATGTAGAGTTCATGTTCTTTCGAAAGGTAGGTCCTACTACTTCTTGCTTTTTTCAGTTTCTTTCTCGCTTTTGCCCAACGTTCGCAATAGAAAGAAGTAACACTTATATATTAAATAGATGGTTGATTTCTCTAATATTATAAATCTAAATAATTCATTTACGTGAGTATACATTCTGAATATATTGATTTGTATCTTCAGAAATTCGGTTTCCTGTTGGTGGAGTGAGTTAATTGTTATTAACGTTCTAAGCGAGTTGGTGAGCTTCTAAGTATGGAACATACAGCTTTTGCTAAAGTGGGCTCCGAAACCTCTGTGTTCAATGGACCACGGCGGGATTTGAATCCGTGACCACGCGCACAGACAGCAAGCGCTCCAACCTCTTGGCCACCCCTAGGTCTGGTTGGTGGAGTGAACAGACAGAAATTTGTGCTAAAAGATGAAAAAGAGCTAGCGGATACACGCTATTTGAGGTTGAGAATTACTTATGAGACTCAGCCGTTTTTACTAGGAAAGCGGTCTGCACTAAACGTATTACATCAACCCAAGTATAAGAATCTCTGGCCCCCACACACAACTGAAAGGGAGTGCTGATTGAATTCCAGGGATTTGCGCTTAGATCCCCGATGTCAGACTATACTAAGGTTAAGTCAAATCAAACGTTGATCATCTCACAACCAAAACTAATCTCGATCCTACTTGATATCATCTGTAGGATAGTACCAAGACCGAGACTGATCTGGTTGTCTTGATATAAATGGAGAAATAGATAGATGATACGGAATTGTAGCGATCTTGAATTTCTACGCGTAATAAGAGTAATGCCATCCTTGTAAAACACCTTTGAAGAATAGAGTGACAATTTTGTATTATATATTCGCACATATGCTTCATTAGACCAAGAAAACTTTTTTCACCAAATATCATGACCCGTGCACTTTCAAAAGATTATGATTGGTGATGGGCCTGGGTTAATTCAGGTCTAATAATCTAGCCGTTTCATGCTCCCATTTCTTCCTAACTTTTCCACAATCATGCCTTATCGACCAAAGCTATATATGGTATATACTGCGGCCTACTGCAATATTATATAGGGCTACAAAGTGTACAACATTGTCATAACCTTTGCCCAACCCTTAATTTTGACCTAGATTCCCCTAAGGATTTACAGCTGGCTACGGGCCTCCATGTTAGTTATTATTTATAGGGTTAAATGTTAAGTATCCCATTCGGCCCCATGTTCTTCTATAAATGACTTGAGAGATTGTATGGGGGGTATTTCCTAATTCTTGTTTTTATGGCTAGTCGTCAGCACATGGGCGAAAAATCTGTGAACGTGCTTTAGTGGGGGACAAGGCATGTTATGTTGGTAGGTCCTATAGTATGTTCTGTGTGAAGGTAACTACAAATAAATAATATTACAAAAATTATGATATTTCGCGAAAATCTGATTAGCAATAAATAGGCATGTGTTTTCGAGTCCCACTGACGACTGTCATGACAGAGGTTTTCTATGGCTTTCCTCAGTTTCACCAGAATTTTAGAATGGTGCCCCAATTAAGACATTGACTTCTACTATCCGTATTCTTCCTCCCGGAAAGTGATCGCAAAGAAACGTCATCTCCCAGACGTGATTGACTTACACCATAGCTGCCTAATAAACCCATAAAAATATAAATTAAAATTAATAATATGCCTAATGCATTTCACATTTCGGACTTCTGCTAGCAAAAGAATTGCTTAAATGCACGAATGCAAATATTAAATGTTATTTCTAGAGTTTTAAACTATTATTACAACATGAAAGAATGGGACGAGCATATAAAGATCTTTATTTAATTGAATTTTCACTTGGTAAGAAATAAGTTCATGATGTTTGGCTTAAAGGAACTAATTTACGTAAATATAAGATTTGCTTCTAATATTCATGTTATTCATATCCTATAATATAATATATACAAAAAAACTTCCACTTTTCATCCAATTACTTTAAATGATCATATTTCTAAAAAACAAAAATAAAAAATCTTTTAAAAAGTTACGTAGTTGACAAGTTATAAGTAAAACGAAAGCACGTTAAACACCGCGAATCCTTTGATCAACTTCAACGTAAATTAATTATCGGAAGTTTCCCAGAATTACCTTATGAAGAGAAAAGTTATTAAACGAAAGGGGGAAGGAAGTAAAAAAAACTGCACCTCGCACGTGCGCCCACAAATACAGAAACATTCATACATTATGACCAGGGACGAATCCAGGATTTTCGTAAGGAGGGGCGTTGATCTGAGGAATTGATCACCGATTTTTTTTCTATTTTTCCGGTAAATGAACTTTTAGGTATAAACCATCTGAATCCCGCTATCTCCGACAGCACAATTTAAATAAAATGGTTGACAACACTGACAACTGGAACCATTAGAGGGTGAGCACTTACACAGTAAGTTTTTCCTAAAGTAACGAATAATGTTCATACCAAATTTGGTGCCGATTCATCCAACTGTATAAGAGTAATTTTGAAAATTGATTTTTAAAATAGGTTTTCAACATTGCCAATTGAGGTGCTTGGGGTCAGGAACACCCACAGTATTTTCCTATTGGGTCAAATAATGTTTATGCCAGGTTGGTTTCGGATACTTAAAATGGTAAAATTGTATTTATAAAATTGGTTTGCAACAAGGTATTCAAAGTAACTCCATCACCTGTCTCAGTACGTAAGTACCAGGTTTGGTGCCAAAATATCCAACAATATGGAAGAAATTTAAAATAATAAAGTTTTGAAATTGATTGGTAACGCTTATAAATCTGGCCCATTCCGCCCATGAAAAATCTCTCTGATTTGTCCCAGTACCTTCATACCAAGCGTGGTGCGGATCTGTCTAATGGTGAGAAAGCTATTTGAAATACTGATTTTTATAAATGGTTGAAAACACTAACAACTAACATACATTAACCCGGCGTCGGGAAGTGGCGCCCCCATCGCCCAGTCAGTTTTACTGGCTGCAATCAGCCCTGGCAGCTCCTAACATCGTTGCTGCCTATGGGAAGTCCAACAGCAGGGCCAGAGAGCTTCTCTGTTGAGAATTTTTACTTCCCACTTGCGTAGGGGATTGGCGACCTCATCGCAGGTCTACGGACCGCAACGTGATGAAACCATCACAAAGCCCGAGCAACAGACCATCGCTGCTCGTATACGGCGTAGGGAATTGGCGACCCCATCGTCCAGCCGGCTTTGCTGGCTGCAATCAGCCCTCGCAGCTAAACATGTACGCTGCTTGAAAGGAGGACCAGCAGAGAGGATTGATTTTACTTTCACCTCATTTTCACCACAGATGATTCATTGTTTCATCTCCTCTTGTGCTGCGACTTACGCCTCCACCCAATGACAAAGAATGTGCTAGGATGTACTTTCATTGACGCTGGCCCCTGGGACCCGAGGAAAGGGGGCGGAACCATTGGATAGGGCCTAGTTCTTAACAGCAGATTCTTGGATGGTCTAGCTCGTTGGGGCTGGGAAGTGCGCCATTGGGGAGCTCTTCGGACCTTTGGTCTAGCCAACACTGGGGGGAGTGGATGTCCCAAGTATCCATCAGTCGGGAGTGCAAGTGATTTCGACGCCAAGTCATTGGACTTCTCCTCGATTTCCAGCTAGCTGACAAGGGTGATGAGGGTAGTACCCGGAAGCCTCGTTGGCTCCTCAGAACGAAGACGGAGAAGTGTGGGCATTTACGGTTTTCATTTATCATGGCTCCACCACATCCTAACAAGTCGCCTTCGCAGAAAGAAAGAAAAAGACAGAAGAGACAGAATGAAGATAAAGTCACTGATGCAAGCAAGAAGACGCGTACAGTTAATGAATTAACCAGTGACAAAGAAGAGAAAAACGAAGTAGAAGAACAGACAAGTATCGTACCGACTATTACACGATATCTTGTGATTAAAGTTAAGAATAAAACTGAGAATCCAGGTGGTTAGAAGGGGTTATCCCCTTTCGTTATACAAAAACAACTGACTTACGTTGCAGGTGAGCTTAAGCATGTTAAAAAGCTTCGCAACGGCACCTTGCTTGTGGAGCCATCCAGTAATAAGCAATCAACTAATCTCTTCAAAATGAAGACCATAGGACAATTCGAAGTTCAAGTTGAACCGCATCGTCAACTAAATTATAGTCAGGGGGTAATATCTTGTTGGAACTTGCAAGATGTCCCTGAAGAAGAGATTAAGAATGAACTTGCCAGCCAAAGTGTAGTCAATGTTAGGCGAATTAAAACTAGAAAGAGTTGAGAACTGCAACCCACGAGTTCGTTAATTTTGACGTTTGCCATGCCACAGCTCCCCAAGGACGTGAAGGCAGCATTCTATTGCTTACCTGTCCGCCCGCATATACCGAGTCCGCTACGCTGTTTTAAATGTCAGGACTATGGACACACCAGCACGTCGTGTAAGGCGACCTCTGCTGTTTGTGCAATATGCGGTAGCAGCAGTTACAGTACGGATCCTTGCACGTCTCTGAAGCCTCAGTGTGTTAACTACAAGGGTGATCATACGGCCTGGTCGCGTGACTGTCCGGTATTTAAGGAAGAAAAATGAATTAGAGAGTTGATGGTTCTCGAGAAAATTTCTGCTGGTGATGCAAAACGTCGAGTACGAGAGTCTCAACGTACCCTTTCATCCGTTGCGTTCTCCACTGTAGCAGCACGATTACCAGTTAAAACTGTCTCGGTTGGCACCCAGACAGTTGATGTATCCACCCAAACTGAGAGGCCTCAAGGTGACAAATCTCCTAAACATCGCCAAGCCTCAACTTCTCCTCAAGCTACGCCGAGGCATACTGAGAAACAAATCGTCCCTAGGGAGTCTTCTAGGACTCCACGGGCTGTATCTACTCTTCGTGCCAGTAAAATCTCACGATCTGGTCATATGTCACCATTCGCGACAAGCATCAAACGTCTCACTACTGTTCTGGCTCATCAATTAGCTCATCAAAATTCTCCACCTGCCATTAATGCGCCGAGTTCATCCCTCAAATCAGATATGATTGAGGACGATCTGATGGACTCGGAGTTTACAATAGACGGAAAGGGAGGGAAATTTAATAAACCTAGACTTAAAAGGTAATATTTTTATTGATCTTCATCCCAATGGCTATGCTTCAATGGAATCTTAACGGATTTCATTCCCACTATGAAGAACTGCAAGTCTTGTTATCAGATCTTTCCCCTGTTGTAGTTTGCTTTCAGAAAACCAAGTTTAAAACAACTGAATCTGTGATCTTAAAAAACTATACACTCTATCGCACAGATTTCCCCACTGATGGTCGCGCGTGTGGCGGTGTTGCAATTGGTGTTGTTGACACGCTGTATTCAACACCTGTCCACATTGCTACGACCCTACAGGCGGTTGCTGTTCGCGTCCATCTTGAACAGCATGTCACAATCCTGAATTTGTACATAACAAGGGACCAAGACTTTACGCTCCTTGACCTCCAGAATCTTTGGCAGCAGTTACCCCAACCTGTAATTTTAGTTGAAGATTTTAATTCATACAATATTATTTGGGGTAGCGTTCGTACAGATGTCCGCGGTAGAATCGTTGAAGCATTTATTGACGATTCAAACTTAGTTTTATTAAATACTATTGCTAACACGGATTTTAGTTTGGCAAGTGGCACATACTCAGCGATAGATCTGTCTCTTTGCAGTGCAGTTCTTGCACCCATACTGGCATGGCAGGAACATGATCATCTATGTGGTAGTGACCACTTTCCAGTAATTTTAGCCTTTTTAAATCTTTATCAAGCACCACGCAAACTACCGCATTGGCATCTGAAGCGTTCTGACTGGACTAAATATGCAACTCGTGTCCAACTAGTTGATCAAGGAGATTTTCCCCTGACTGATTCGGTTGAGTACTTGAACCGTGACATTTTGCGAGCTGCCAGATGTTCCATCCCACAGTCTGGCCGAACGCTACGTCAGCGTTCTGTTCCCTGCTGGAACGATGAGCTCGAACTAGCATGGCGACGGCGCAGTCGCGCTTTACTGGTGTTCAATCGATATCCTACAGCGGCAAATTTAAATGCAGTTCGACAGTCACAAGCTTATATTCGACGTCTCATGAAACAAACTCGGCGTACATCTTTTCGTGAATACTTATCTTCCATCAATTTACATGCCAATCCGAGAAGTGTGGGAACGGGTCAGACGTTTGCAAGGCAACTGCCGCTCCGAGCCATTGACTGCTCTGAAGCAGAAGAGATAGCTAATCTTCCTGGAGCAGCCTTCGCAGCAATATGCAGCTCACAGCACTATAGTGCTACTTTTGTCAACATTAAACGACAGGCAGATATAGTACCTCTACGCTTAACCGTCTTGTTGACTGGGCACACTAGACTGGCTTTCGTTTTTCTCCAACGAAGACAGTTTGGGTACACTTCTGCCGCAAACGAAATTGTTTAGTTGACCCAGATCTCTTTCTTGGAGGACAACTCCAGTTCGTCGAGGAGGTACGATACCTTGGGTTATTCTCTGATAGAAAGTTAAACTGGCGTAGTCACCTTCGCCATGTTAACATTTCCTGTACCAGAGCTCTGAATTTGTTAAGTATTTAAGTCATCCCACTTGGGGTACTGATTGTACAACCTTGTTGCGCCTTTATCGCGCACTCATTTTATCCAAACTTAATTATGGGTGTCACGCTTATTCCTCTGCACGCTTTTCTGCCTTACATACGCTCGAAAGTGTTCATCATGCTGGAATTCGACTCTCTACTGGCGCGTCGCTCAAGTCCTGTCACCAGTCTTTGTGTTGATGCCGCTGAACCACCGCTCGAGATTCATAGGATGTACTATGTGTTGAGCTATCTTGCTAAGATATCATGTTTAGCAAGCCACCCAGCACATACCTTAATCGTATACCCATCACAACGAGCCCTATATGAACGCCGTGGTCACGCTACCTGACCACTTGGCATCCGAGCATCAGAGATTTCGGAGAATCTGAATGCAGACTGCCCAACTGTCTGTCGTGCCAGTTTTAGTCTCCGTCCGCCGTGGACACTTGTTCGCCCACGGATTGATACTTCTTTGTCAGGCTTCAAGAAATCGGAGACCTCCATGATTGAATTCCAGCAACGTTTTCTTGCGTTGCTGAGTCAGTACCCTCATTTTATCTCTGTTTTTACCGATGGGTCCAAATGAGAAGAATCTGTTGGATTTGCGTTTGTTATAAATGGGGAAGCCCACCAATTTTGTATAATCCCAAAGCTAGTATTTTTACTGCAGAACTATACGCCCTTTTAAAGGCTTTGGGTTTTATTCTCGTTCGTGGTGTCAACCGCATCCTTGTGTGTACAGATTCCCTCAGTGTTGTTCAAAGCCTTGAGAATATATATTCTAAGCATCCTCTCGTACAAGATATCCTATGTAAGACGCACGCCATCTGCTCTGCCGGTGGTGAGGTTGTCATTTCGTGGATACCAAGTCATGTTGGTATTCATGGTAATGAATTGGCAGACGAAGCAGCTCGTGAGGCCTCCTTAGGAGCTAACACTGATATTCAGCATGTTCCATTTCAGGACATGTTGATATATTATAGGCAAGTTACACGGAATGAATGGCAGCGACGATGGGATGATGTTGCTGTTAATAAATTGAAACAAATTAAGGTCACTGTTGCTCCATGGAAATCAACTTGCCGAGATAGTAGGCTTGAAGAAGTACTTTTATGTCGCCTACGTATAGACCACAGTCGCCTGACACACGGATATCTTTTACGAAGATTGGACCCACCCCATTGTAATAACTGCAATGTAGTTTTAAGTATTCGTCACGTGCTTTTAGATTGTCCCGGATATAATCATCTCAGACAACGTTATAACATCCCCAATGACATAGCGTCATTGTTAGGGGATGAACCAGGTATGTTGCGGCGAGTTTTTATGTATGTTCGTACAACAGGTCTATCTCCGTCTCTTTGAGATGATTATGATTATGATATTATTTTATTTTTGTGAAGGCTTACACACGTTTTTACAGCCTTCACGTTTTTACCTTCAGCTAAAGACCCTATACATCTTTAGTTTTTACCAGTCATTTATTTTTCTGAGGATACCTTAGCTCTTAAGGTTTTATTTGATTTTATTATTTTAGGTAACAGCTATTTTTAGACGTGACAAAGATAAGGTCCCCCGTATCGGGACCTGCGTAAGACATAGTGCTGTTACTGCCCATAAAATTAATGTTATCTTATCTTAACTAACATACATTAACAAAAGGTTAAGTATTTCTTAGGTGGTGGCGCGCGCCTCTAGATAAGCCGTTGTTATCTATGTATAACCCTTATATACACTAACCTTTGTATACCATCTTTTAAAAACTTTAAAATTTTGAGTTTAAATTTATTATGATATGAAAAGTTGTGTTATGTGTAATCATCGTGTGTAATTCCTAAAAATTTATTTTCTAGTTGCTGTAAAGCCTTATGCGCCCGCTCTGTCCATCTTTCCGTCTGTCGACAATTTTCAACTCAGAAACTACCGGCGCTAAGAAGGTGGTTAAGGTATTGTTGGAAAGATCTCGGTGAGACTAGCTCAAACCCGTATAGATCTACACATTGTAGGGTCAGTTCCGGAGATGGTTATTTGATAACCTAGGAACTACTAGGGTTAGAAAAGTGGATGAGGTCGTTGGAAGGGTCTCGCGGAAAATTTTCCAACGGAACATTGATCATCCAAATAGGATGCTCACTGGAGTATTTGCTGAAGCCTGGCGGTAGCTTATAAGCACAGACCCCCAACTGGGCTCCGTCTCACTTGTTTTAAGTTGGCATTTATCTAGTATATCCAAACGTCATATTCATGATGTTTCATGCCATCCAGCTTATGCTGACTACAATCAGCCAACAACGGCGTAGGGATGTGGCGACCCCATCGTCCAGTCTGTTTTTGCTGGCTACAATCTGCCCTCGCAGTTGCTTACATCGTTGCTGCCCACGGCAAGTCCAACAGTAGGGCCAGGGTTTCATCTCTGTTAAACATTGTTAACCTCCCAGTTGCGTAGGGGATTGGCGACCTCATCGCCCGTCTACGGACCACAACGGCATGCAGATGCATTGCCATAGCCCAAGCAGCTGACAATCGCAGCTTGTTTTCGCGTCGGGAATTGGCGACCCCATCGTCCAGTTTTGCTGGCTGCAATCAGCCCTAGCAGCTAAACATCAACTGCTGCTCGAGAGGAGGACCAGCAGAGAGAAATTGATTTCATTTTCATCCACAGTCGCTTCATTATTTCATCTCCTCTTCTGTTACGATTGGTCCCATCCCGCAATAATCAGGGATAGATTTTGGGATATATTTTCATTGACCCTGGCCCCTGGGTCATTGGAAAGGGGGAGGAACCATTGGATAGCGCCTAGTTCTTAACGGCAGATTTTTGGATGGTCTAGCTCGTTGAGGCTGGGAAGTGCGTCATTGGGGAGCTACCCGGACCTTTGGTCTCGCCAACACTTAGGAGAGTTAGTGTCCCAGTATCCATCAGTCGGGGGTGCAAGTGATTTCGACGGCCAAGTCATTTATGACTGCGCCTAGATTTCCAGCTCGCTGACACGGGTGATGAGGGTAGGACCCGGCAGCCACGTTGGCTCATTCGAATGGTGAAAAAGAGGTGTGGGCATTTATGGCTTTCATTCACCATGGATCCCAAACATCCTCCAAATAAGTCGCCTTCACTGGAAGACAAGCGGAAAAGTAAGAGACAAAATGAAGTTAAAGTCACTGAGGATAAAAGTAAGAAGGCGCTCACTGATGATGAATCAACCAGTGACAAGATGGAGAAGATTGCCGTAGAAGAACAGACAAGTATCGTACAGAATATCACACGATATCTTGTAATTAAAGTACAAAACGAAACAGAAGGTACAGGTGGTTTGAAAGACTTATAGCCTTTCGTCATTTAAAATAAAACAATTTAATGATATGGCAGGGGCTCTCGCAATTGAACCTTTTTAGTGGAGACATCTACCGATAAACAGACAACGTATCTTCTAAAGATGACATCAATTAAATCCGTTGAAGTTCAAGTAAAGCCACATCGTCAACTGAATTTTACACAGGGCGCAATGTATTTTTGGAATCTTAAAGTTGTTCATGAAGAGGAGATTATAAAAGAGAACTCGCCAGTCAAGGCGTAGTCAATGCTAGACGCATCAACAGCAGAAAGACTGGCCAACTCCAACCCACGTGTTCTCTAATTTTGACATTTGATATGCCACAGATTTCTAGGGATGTGAAGGCAGCTTTCTATCGGGTGCCTGTCCGTTCTTATATAGCAAGTTCACTCCGCTGTTTTAAATGTCACTACTATGGACACACCAGCGCGTCATGTAACGTGACCTCTGCTGCATGTGCAATTTGCGGAATCAGCAGCCACAGTGCGGATCCTTGCACCTCGCTGAAGATTCACCCTGTTAATTGCAAGAGTGAACACACAGCCTGGTCGCGTGACTGTCCCATTTTTAAGGAGGAAAAACGAATTCGAGAGCTGATGGTACTAGAGAAACTACCTACTGGTGATGCAAAATGTCGGCTAAAAGAGTCTCAGCGCACCCTTCAATTTTTATAAGTAGTAGCAAGAACACCAGTTAGAACTGTCTCGATTGGCACCCAGATAGTTTGTTAACTCAGACAGACTCAACCTGTAAATCCCCTTTGATTCGTAAAACCTCGCCTACTCATCAAGTTACACAAACGCATGCTGAGAGACAAATGACCCCTGTGAAGTCTTCTTGGACTCCATGTGGTGTGCCTACTTTTCGTCCACGTAACATTTCAAAACCTAGTTGTGTGTCACCACTAGCGTCGAGTATAAAACCATTGACTACTATTCTGGCTACTTAACTAGCTCATCAACAGTCTCCACCTGCCCTGCACGAGCCGAGTTCATCCCTAACTTCAGATATGCTTGAGGACCATCTGATGGACTGGGACTAGCATGGAGTTGAATGGAGGGAAATCTTTTAGGATAAAAAATAACTCTCTTTAATCTTATTCTTAATTGCAATGCTCCAGTGGAATCTCAACGGATTTAATTCCCACTATGAAGAACTGCAAGCCTTATCAGATATTTTTCCCGTTACATTCTGCTTTCAGGAAACAAAGATAAAACAACTGAACAACTACACACTTTTTCGCACAGATTATCCAACTGATGATCGTGCATATGGCGATGTCGCCATTGGTGTTGTTGACACGAGCTATTCGACACCTGCCCACATCGCTACCAACCTACAAGCAGTTGTTGTTCGCGTCCACCTTGAGCTAGTTGGCGAGAAGCTATCATCATCCCCATTCTGAAACTTGACAAAGATAAACTCCCACAAGCTACCGTCCCATTGCTCTCACTAGCTGCATATGCAAGCTATTTGAAAAAATCATAAATCGCCGCCCAATGTGGTACTTGGAGCATAACAACAACTTCCTTTCCAGTGACCAGTGTGGTTTTCGACAGTATCGATCGACTGTCGACCGCATTGTCAGGTTACAGTCTATTGTCCAGAATACATTGTGGCAAGTTTGTTTCATTGTAATGCGAGACCCGGAGCCCGGTTCTTCCTGTT
>JAGDQP010002791.1:63903-100432 GCA_022664845.1 Lepisma saccharinum
TTGTTTTTCATTACACATTTCTCTTTGGCTCAGTTTTGAATTGCAGACATACTTTTTAGTCTACTACCAGCTGTACGAATGAGAGCATTGACCTATATTTTTTTTCTCTCTCTCTTTCTTCACACACATTTGTCCATCCGCATTCTACTTCGCAGTGCTTCCACTAGGCGTTACCGCCTTCCAAACCCAACTCATATGACTGGCTAAACGGTTTTCTCCCGATTTTCACCAGAAGAAGATGGCTAATTTTCTCATCGTCAAGATAAAAACTGTGTTACTTTTTACACATAGCAACGTGAAAAGTAATTAAGTATATGTGGTGATATCCAGTGTAGTGTTCTTTTTTAATTTACTCAAAATACGAAGAAACCCTCTTTCACTTCTCCGCTCTTCAAGAATGATGTAATCAATACAGAAGATGCGAGAAAGGATTGGTGCATGGGGAAGGGGCCTCTGCAACGACGGGAAACGGTCGTACCAACGTCCAGGTTTGAACTGACGGCGCCCATTGGTCGTATTCAAAGTGTACATTTAAGAGTGGGAAAAAGACAACGATTGGGGGGACGGGAGAAGCGCGGAGAGACTACTCACAACCTGACCACCAAAGAATGATGAGCTACATGTGACGCATGTGTGCAAATCATCGATTTTGAATTGTTGTTTGGCAAGTTTTTCAATAAGTTCGGTCAAATAATATTATAAGTTCTTTGAAGTGAACTAATACAAGTAACCTGGTGATTGGATTTCCTCGAAATCGGACTGACTTCAACTTGGTAGGTATTTACACTAACTACATAATACTTTACATCTCATCAGGGACCAACTATGAACCACCATTCCACTCATCATATATTATTAGTTCAATTATTAATCCAATTAACTCCTTCGTTCAACTATACAGAACATTCTAGTTCATCCTCATATTATATAAACGCGTTAAATAATTAAACACTATTCGCAGAAATCTTCTCTATTAATATAACATATTATCGAAGCTTATTTTAATATTAGTTCTCCTTCTCTAAGCGACAAACTAATCGCATCAAGTCCAACCTAATAAGAGACAACTCCCTTAGTATAAATACTTTCGAAGGTGAAGTACGGTAAACGTCTGATCTTCTTTCAAGTAATTATACTAAACCAAAAAGAAAAATCACTGAAAGAAAAACATCAATTAGCCTTAAATTAAACCATGCATTTATCTATCATTCCTTTAAGCTACTCAAAATACCTTAATTAATTATCGTGGAGAAAATATTTATATTTTGAAATTAACAAATTTTTATTTTGAACTTATCAAGTTCTCTTTACAACTTAAAAATTCAAGCTTTTTCACATAGCTAATAAGTACTCAGATATTTCAATAGTAAAAATTTACTTATTTTATTAATTGATCTCGAATCTCTATACATTATAGAAAACTTGCTAAACCAGATTTATAATAATAATATTATTCGTTTGCCTAGAGCATTGCTTTGGATATATTAATAATCATATATAACCAGTTAGCATTTCAAAATAGTTAAACAAACTATTGGAACAAAATCACACTAATATCATTTAAATTTCTATAATTATTCTTTTTATTTAAATTGAAATTACAAAATATTTAATTAGAAATTTTCTTTATTCCTTGTTTTTGAATTAAGTTAACATTTCAAATATTCAACTTTAAATATCCATTTTCACACTAGACATGTATTTTAGGAAAAGAAATAAGATTGATATTCAAAAGATGATCTAACCTTTTTACGTTTTATAAACCAGTACCGGAACTTTCGGTGATTAAACATAATTTCATGATTCCGCTTAAACCAACAATGAAAAGAAGGAAAATCTAGATTTAAAGAAAAATAATCCAAAAAAACACTTCATATTAAAACTTTTCAAAACAACACGAAATTGCAAAAGTTAGAAGGGGAAAACTCTCTACTAACGGGAGTTAAATTTGCATATTTGTTTTCTTGAAACCTAAAAGAAAAACACTTTTCAACGATGACAGTAGAAAACATTCCATTTAAATTTCTCCTTCAAGTTACTTCGGGATATTAATTTCCAGAAGTCCAATCACTTCTTACGTTTTCCGAAAATAACAATTTATCGGGAATTAATCGTCCCGACGAAGACTAAAAATTCGCGTTACTGCACGTATCAGACATAAAATTCTACCTAATATAACATTTCTATAGCAACGCAATAACAAAAGGAAAAAGAAGAAAACATTTCCATGACGATAGATAAATAAGAAATCCTTTTGGAACTATTTTGCTAAACAATTCTTCTGAAAATGGTTCAAAGAGCCAAATATAACTTAAAATTCCTTAATCCATAAAATAAGAAATTGAATTATTGTTTTATTCAAATGAAGCACGAAAATACTATACTAAGAAAGATAACAAATATAAATACTCAAGTTGGAACGTGACTAAGGGACTTCAACCAATCAGAACCCTCATAACTAAAATGTCTCATATAGACACAGAAAACCGTAGCACAAAGGAAGTTTTCATGTATTAATACGTAGTAACTTTAATGCTAAATACAAACGGGTTAACTATAAAAACTATGTACCAGTATCTAAAACGGGTCTGCTACATTGTGATGTTTTTTGTGCCTCCATGCCCAGAAGACAGTTTGGCGTAACAGAAAGAACGTGTGTTCGTATCCCGTATCGTGATTCGTTCAGCCCTGTCGACTTCCGCATAATAATAAGTGTGTCCATCAAAAGTCCTTTTTCTATTTTTCAAGTAAAGATTTGTACAAGTTAAAAATTGAAGTGACAAATTGGTGTTGGCATCTCGAGCTCGTTTAATATTCGTGTATGTGTTAATCGCTAAAATGATGCATATAAATTCCGTTCATAATCTATATATTCCCCCAACTAGATGATACGGTGCATGCATTAAATAGTGAACTAGGTAATAGCATACATGCATTTACTGGCCTCGTGTGCGCTTCAGGTAAGAATTGTGTTATATTTGGTTGTGCCATTCCTATTTTGCGATCGAGTTACTTTGCGCACACTCAATGACCACCAGCGGCCATTTTGTTGTTACAATTGTAACGTCACTGAAGAGCACGGGGTACAAAGGTAATTATCTGCGTTGTAGGGTAGGAAGACGTAAGTGTCGAACCGAGGAGTCTTTACTTTAGTGGCAGTGTATGCATTATGTGCCTGTACCACCACCACGAGTACATCGTCATTATCAACAGTACCACTACTACAACTAGTACTACCACATATCCATATGACTGTAACGCCAGTCCAAGTTCCAAACTAAAACTCATTTATAACATTCCTTCGCAATTAACACGTTCTAGCTGTGTTCTTTGATTTAGAGAAGGCCTATGATACCACCTGGAGATACGGCTTATTAAACCAACTTGATGACTGGCTATTAGGGGCCACATGGCCCATTTTATTTCCTATTCTCTTAGAGATCGTTATTTTCGTGTTCGTGTTACTGATCGTTTCTCAGAGTGTTATTTACAGGAGAATGGCGTATGTCAAGAGAGTGTGCTGAGCGTAACACTGTTTGCTATTGCAGTGAATAGTGTTATGACTTGTATTCGCCCTCTTATGGGAGTTATTTTATATGTTGACGGCTTGACGATTGTCTGTAAATCTGCGAGTATCAACCTCCCATCTAGGCAGATACAGCTAACCTTTAACCATCTTGTTGACTAGTCACACCAGACTGATTTTCGTTTTTCACCCACAAAGACAGCCTGTGTCTATTTTTGCTGTTTTGTTTTCTGGATCCGGATCTGTTTCTTAGGGCCAGACAACTCCAGTTCGTCGATGAGGTACGATACCTTGATCTAATATTTGACACGAAGTTAAATTGGCGTAGTCACCTTAACCACATTAAGATTTCCTGTATCAGAGCTCTGAATTTGTTAAGTATTTAAGTCATTCCAGTTGGGGTACTGACCGTACAACCTTGTTGCGCCTTCATCTCGCACTCATTTTATCCAAGCTTAATTATGATTATCAGACTTATTCCAATGCACGATTTTGTGCCTTACAAACACATGATAGTGTTCATCATGCTGGAATTCGACTCTCCACTGGCGCCAATCTCACAAGTCCTGTCACCAGTCTTTGTGTTGATGCCGCCGAACCACCGCTCGAGATTCACCGGATGTATCATGTGCTGAGTTAATTCTCCAAGATATCATCTTTAGTTGGCCATCCAGCACATAACGTAGTAGTGAACCCGGTACAGCGAGCCATTTATGAACTCCATTGTCAATCTACTCGCCCACTTGGCATCCGAGCTTCTGAGTTGTTGGAGAAAGATTGCAGACTATCCAACTGTCTGCCGTGTTCATTTTAGACTCCGTCCCCCGAGAACAATTGTTCGTCCACGGATTGATGATATCTATTTGTCACCTTTAATGAAATCGAAGACTTTTGTGGTTGAATTCCAGAAACGTTTTGGTGATCTGCAGCGTAAGTTCACGAATTTTATCTCTGCTTTTACGGATGGGTCCAAATCAGATAAATCTGTTGGATGCGCGTTTGTTATAGATGGGGAAGCCCGCCAATTTTGTCTTAATCCCAAAGCCAGTATTTTTGCTGCTGATCTACATGTACTTTTAAAGGCTTTGGGTTTTTGACTTGTTTGTGGTTTCAACAGCATCCTTGTTTGTACAGACTCGTTCAGTGTTTTACAAAGTACCGTAGAATGGGGTGAAGTGATACAAAATGACAGCTGTGCTTTAAATTCCCATATTTGCCATATAAATGGTACTACCGGGTAATTGTGCACTCTAGACAGTAGCTGGCAGTACCAGACAATGAATTGAAACGTCTAACGTACCTACAAGTCACTAGGTGGCAGCTGAGTGGAGTGAAAGGAATGGCGGTGTTTGCTGCAAATGTTGGTGCTCCGAGAAACTCTCTACGTCTGATGTGTAAAGAAGAATGTTAGAATTATAATGGAATGAGAAAACGTGCATAGTAGTGAACTTAGTACTCCATATGATAAAACTGAAAAAGTCAAAAAGGCCTGTCGTTAACAAGATACCAAAATTCGTACGTACAGACAAGTAGAGACAAAACATGGAATTGAGAAATGAAAAATTATCGGACTATCACAGAAAAACGACAGAATAGATGTGGAGACCAAACGGTGATAACAGATGCACAACATTGAAGACAAAACATTACTGCAAGCAGCTGGGGTTCCAGTACACGAAAATTGACCTCAGGTTAGTGGTAAAAAGTTATCTCGATGACTTAGGATCGAAGCGTGTTTCAAAAACAACCTTTCTGAACGTGAATGGATGCAGCATCAGTACCAATAGTGCGTAAACAGATAAAATCTCCTTGCAGGATTCATCCAGCGCGTTGCAAGACGAAACCGGGAGTCATCATGAAGATGGTGAACAAACTGAAGAGTATACTGTTACTGGTACTGGTACCGACATCAGAGCAGTGAACTGTATGATAATTGTTGCAGAAGACTTCTTGCTAATCCATCTGTCATCACAGGGTGGTGTTCGTAAGAAGATTCCTGCTCAAGTCAAATCAGTTGATAAAGTCCATCGGGGGAAAACTGATCTACTCTTGTTAACTTCATGAAGTCCTACTGAAATCACAAAGACACCTCTTTGGCCAGATATTGCGGACACCAGTTTTGTTTTCCCTCATGAAGTGTAGTGCATTAACATAGACTATTTTTCAAAGACATGGGCACCTGAAATTTTCCCGTAATCTGATTGATTAATGTTGTGTGTGATATGGTCCAATGACCTTATCATTGTTTAATCATGTAATTTTGATTAATTAATATTTAATTGATGTTTCATTGTTTTTTCAATTGTTTTCTAACTGGAATCACTTATAATTAATCGAATATTAATGAATTCGTGTATTCCGGGTTGCCTATGTAATTTCGATAGTTCACAAGAAGGACAACAGATGGCGCCACAGTGTTTATTGGGATCTTGGATTGATTGTATATTTTAAATAAATGTTTGAGAGATGTTTTGTTTCTGGATATCGGCAGCACAGTAGTGATTGTTAATTTGTGCAATTGTGTGTAAAGCTGTGAATCTTTTTAATAGTTATTTACTGTAAAAGAACATGTGCCGCAACGAGATGTATTACAAGGGAACGTAAGAAGCCATGTCGGGTTTCTATAGTTAGAGATCCTCATGTAGAGACAATTCACTTTAATAAATGTTTGAACTTTAAACCTTCCTTTTTATTTTACCGCATCAAGGATAATTATTGATGAATCTTCTGGCTGCTGTAAAGCACCGAAGCATTGATCAATAATAAGCTCTATAGTCGCAGCGTGACTGGTGTAGCCCACACTGGTGGACAGATTTGGGGCACTAAAGTTGACTATCCAATCTTTCAAGCATATCACAGATTCAAGTAACGGACCATGCCATGCCCTGAGATTCTACAAATATAAAGGTGACTTTCCATATAGGTGACCCATTCATATAAAGACGTCAAGAAGTAAAGCTGGTTCGTGTGGGACCCACTTCATGTGATGTTCAGTCACACGGCATTCTTTTCCTGTGTGATACTTCCTTTTCTTTGTGTCAGTTAGCTAATACATCTTGTTATTAACTTTACTATTAATTTCGGTGTATAATTTCACCTAGCCGCTGAAACAAAGTGTTCCTGGGTTCTCAAATAGCCATTTGTGGGGGTGAAGTGATACACCAATATTTCACATATATATATATATATATATATATATATATATATATATATACAGGGTAAGTCAAAATGATGGACCCGATTTCATAAATTTATTTTGTGAAATATAATGAACATATCCTAATGTGAGCTACGCGCAAGGAAAGGCAAAAGTTCAAGGTTTAGTTGAGTTTAGTTTATGTCCCGCGTGGTTGCATTGTCTACCGCTACGCGGCGCTGGAAGCAGTTAACGAAAATGGCGCTGGCTGGAGAGCAGAAATCGTTCTGTGTGCTGGATTACCATGTAAACAACTCTGTGATGAGTGTTCAACGACATTTCCGTACCAAGTATGGCAGAGACCCACCTACTGGAAAAAACATTCGTACGTGGTATGAAAAATTCAGAGATACGGGCTGCATCTGTAAGCGAAAATCGACTGGCCGTCCTTCAGCTGAGGAAGAGACAGTGGAACGTGTTCGCGCCAGTTTTGTGCGGAGTCCACAGAAGTCTACCTACCGGGCAGCGAGGGAACTTGAAATGCCACAGAAAACTGTATGGCGAATTCTGCGGAAACGTTTACAAACGAAATCCTATCGCTTGTAACTGCTACAAGCCTTAAGAGACACTGATTATGCTGCTCGAGCGTCTTTCTGTGCTGATTTTCTCACGTTAATGGAAGAGGATGGGTTCGCCGAAAGGTTACGTTATAGTGATTAAGCGGTGTTTCACCTTTCTGGGAATGTGAATAGACACAACGTAAGGATCTGGGGAACTGATAATCCCCACGCAGTTGTGGAACACCAACGCGAATCACCCAAGGTGAATGTGTTTTGTGCCATTTCCCCTGAAAAGATTTATGGGCCCTTTTTCTTCCTTGAACCTACTGTGACAGGACATGTTTTTCTTGATATGCTGCAACAATGGCTCCTTCCACAGCTCGAAGAGGATAGTGCAGATTTCATTCTTCAATTGGATGGTGCCCCTCCGCATTACCATGGCAGCGTTCGGGATCATCTCAATGAGGCATTGCCACAGCGCTGGATAGGCCGTGCATCTCAGGAGGATCGAGTTCTCATTCGTTGGCCACCTCGTTCCCCCGATCTGACCCCGTGTGATTTCTTTTTGTGGGGTTTCATAAAGGATCGTGTTTACGTACCACCACTTCCAACAACATTGGGTGACCTTCGCGCCCGCATCACAGCAGCCATTGCAGAGATTGACCGTGACACACTACACAAGGTTTGGCAGGAGATAGACTATCGGCTTGATGTGTGTCGTGTTACGTGAGGTGCTCACATAGAGCACTTGTGATGTGACTGAAAAAAACTTTGAGAGTTACCCTTCTTACCACATGTATTACATTCAGATATGTTCATTATATTTCACAAAATAAATTTATGAAATCGGGTACATCATTTTGACTTACCCTGTATATATATATTGGATACTTTTATTCTTTAATACGCAAACTGTCACCTATCTGAAGAGATCATAACTTTAGGCAAAAGTATTTCAATATATGTCAAACAGTTCAGCAGGTTCACCGCCGTGTTTAAGTTCCACAGTGTATCACTTCATCCCGTTCTAGGGTATAGAAAATATGAACTATAAACTTTCGCTCGTGCAAGAAATCCTTTCTAACATAAGACACATTCCATCTGCTCTGCTTATGGTGAGGTTGTCTTTTCCTGGATACCAAGTGATGTTGGTATCCATGGTAATGAATTAGCAGACCAACCTGCTGGTGAAGCCTCTTTAGGAGCTAATATTTACATTCAGCACGTTCCATTGCACTACGTGTTGCTGTATTATCCACTTATTAACAAAACTGAATGGCAGCGACGATGGGACGACGTTGCTGTCAATAAGCTGAAGTCAATTAAGTTAACTGTTGCTTCATGGAAATCATCTTGCCCAGGTAGTAGGCGTGAAGAAGTACTTTTATGTCGTCTACGTATAGGATACAGTCGCATGACTCATGGATATCTGTTGCAACGTTTCGATCCTCCGCATTGTAATGAATGCAATGCACTTTTAAGAATTCGTGACGTTCTTTTAGTTTGTCCTGGATATAATCATCTCAGACAACGATATAACTTTCCCAGTGACATGGCGTCAGTATTAGGGGATGAATCTGATGCTTAACGGGGAGTTTTTATGTATATTCGAGAGACAGATCTAGCAAAGTTTATTTGAGTTGATTATATCCATTAGTTTCCAGGAATTGCCCCCCTGGAAGCAAAATATACTCTCAACTTTGAACTAGCGGATGTTATTACCTTCGAAATATACCCTCCTTGTAAAGCTATGCGTTTCGTGAGACAATGGTTCCACTTTCAGAAATACTCTTAACATTCTTCTTCGGAAATATCTTGTACTAATGCAGCCATATTGCGTTAGATGTCAGGAAAGTTCACTGATCCTTGTCCTTTAATTACATTTTTACTTTCAGAAAAAGTCAAATACCGTAGGAGCTAAGTCAAGTGAATGAAACGGGTAGTACTGTTTCTTGTAGTGAATAAGTAAGCCAAGAACACACCAAATCTTAGCACAACATGTGCAGGAGCATGGTTGTCTGTCAAGATTCGAGTACAATCCTTACGGATTTTTTTTTTCTTCGTATTTCTAAATCTTCTACGAGAAATTGTCCAACTGTTTTCCTATTCATATTACGAAAATTCTTCTGTAATCAGTCTCAGAGTTAAACTTCGAGCTGAGTGCACAAAGGTTCATATTCTGCCTACCTTTTTATCTATCTTTTGCGCTTTTGGCTTCCTACTTCTGGAGCTTTCGTGCATGTCTTTTCGCCTTTTCTATGCCATTCAAAAACACTCGTTTTCTTCATAGTCTTATTCAGCATAAGTCATACTCCAAAAAGTGTGACGTTTAAATTACCATCGCGTTTTTTTACGTATAAATTAAGTGTAAAACTGATGTGAGTAGAAGTGTTCATGTTACGTATACTTTATCCAACGTTCCAAAATAATTTTAGGTGTAAAACAATTACGTTTAGTATCACTGTTTAAAGTATTCGGATCTATTCATGAAAAGGGTAGGCAACTTAGCACAGCTAAATGAAATATACTTTTTTAGAGTGCACTATTAATAGGACTAACATTTCGCTAGCAGCTTTATCAATCCTCACACGAAGCTTGAAACTCGTACGCTGATCCAGATTCTTGTAACTATTTTCTTCCTAACGGTACATCACAGAGGATTCCTACTTTCTCTACTGGTCGAAAGAGTAATTAAGTCTGTGGTTAAAGAAAACGCAAGTTTGGAAATATCCAAATATGCTTGCATACATAAATGTTCCGAATTTGAATTTATTTTAAGGCCTTTAGGCAACTATGACTCCGACCGAATGGATGATGATGGGATGAATTGGTGGAATGAAGAAAGTGGGAGGAAACGGGACACCCCGAGAAAACCCACGCATACGGTGTTTGTCCACCACAAAGCCCACATGGCATGAGCAGGGATCGATCCGACGACTCCTAGCACCAGAGGTGAACGCTCTACCAACTGAGCCACCGTGGCCCCATAAGTGTTCCGAACTCAACTGGGAACTAAATGGTAAGATCTTGAAAAAAGGCTTGTTTAAAATGACTATCTACACTGTAAAAGTTATACACATAAATTACACTTTTCTCATACATCTATTCTGATTTTTTTTTTTTTTTATCTCAGAAGTGTAATCAATGTGAACAAGAAATGTGAGGACGTCTTTCTGTCTGAAGGTGAGTTATGAATTCGTTTTGTCCATTTACTTTCTGAGCATTGCTTTTCAATATTTACTTCTTCAATATATAGGGAGAAAGGTGGCACATTGACAGTGTTCTAAGGCTATATGCTGAGAAACTTCCTTTGAGGTATTCCAAATATTCTTGACGAATATGTTGAGGATATTTGGAGTTATGGATATTCTCAAAATATTCTAGGAATATTCCTAAAATTCTAACCGGGAATATAATTTTAGTATTCACAGACGTATAGACTAAGAATATCCGTATTTGAACCAAAAAAAATTATTTAACATAATTAGTCAAAAATGTATTCAATCTCTTAACGTAACCAGTCAAAAGTGTAATACTTTCTCTTAGCATAAGAAAATAAAATAATATAATACTTTGCTTAATGCAATCTACCCAAAGTTTAATACTATTTTATTGTAACAGTTAAAAGTGTAATAAACCAGTCAAAAGTTTGATACTTTTCTTAACGTAATTAGTCAGAACTGTAATATTTTTCTTAATGCACCGTAGAATAAGGTAAATAGGATCGTTAGGATGAATAGGTTCACTCAGCAAATTTTTTTACGATTTATAAGAAGCTTGTATCCCACCATTTGTTTAACGAAATTTAAACATAAACTCCAGTACGTTACGTGTTGAAGATCATCTATGTGGTCCTGGAAGGTGATTTTGTACTAATTCTTTAGTTTGTCCAGAAGGAAAATACTGGTGAATAGTTTGAGGTAATCTATTTTAAAAAATGTGATTTCTGTAAGCAGGGCTCAAAATGAACTTTTGGCAGTGATTTTTTTTCTTCACTGGTTCTACAAAAATGTTACTGGCCCTTTTCAGATCAGTAAATAATTATAATCAGAGAAATTTTAGTCCACTTTATTATATTCATTTAGGCTAGAGGCCTATATAGGAAACCAAATACGAAAGAATTATTATAGATAATCTATCATATCATCTACCCTGTAAAAAATCTATGTCAAAGCAAACAAGATCACGCTTAACAAATAGGAATGCCTGATGTCTGAATTATCACACTTACTTTGTTTTCTTTACACTAAATACAATATTTTCTTCCAAAGAATCTTCTGGGAGTCTGGGGCCGTAGGGAGAAATATTGAGGCGTTCCCTTTTGCCTATATTGCCGGAGCAACGTTATAAATACACAACATTGATTCAGTGATAAGACGGCATATCCGCGTTGCAAACCAGTTATGTTTCCTATCTCAGGCACTTACGCAGAGGAATTGATCAGCTCACATGTTAGTTCCTAAGATGCTGCAATTTCACGACTTTTGTTTTTCGTTTTTGAAAACAGAAAGAAAGCACTTCGATAAAATGTTAAATTCAGCCTACATGTATTCTTATGAATTGACCTACAGGTTGACTGACATTTTTGAGTTACTGGCGCTTGGAAATTTTTACTTGTCGTCGGCCAGTGGACCACTGCTAATTTCAAGTCCTGTCTGTAGGTAAGTCATTGCCTTATGGTTTTTAGAGATCAGGAAACTTGGTGAATAGGACCAGCATGGCGAGGACATATAAATAAGACCCGCGAGCTCGTAATATGCAAAATTCACCAAAAATTAACTTCTCCCGAGTTTTAACGTTATTTACAGTTTGTAATTCGGAAGTTCTTGCCTCGAATCTTAATAAAATAGTGGTTTCAAGCAGTGAAACCGCTCTCTATTACATGGGGTAAATCACAAAAGCTGATGTGCACTCTGAACAATTTCGGGGCTTCCTTTACTACAAATAGAAGATTATCATGTTATATATATGAATTTCCTGATACTACAGATGAAACAAAGTTTTGTTTTATTTTTTTGAACAAGTTATATACAAAGTAAATGAAAAATGAAGCTTAGGACATTTTAAGTTCAGTATTCATTGAAGTGACTTATAAGGAAGTGCTATTAATGTTTGCAAAGTAAAAGGTACTGGAAATGCATATTTTGTATTATTTGTTTGTCCCAAATTTCATGCAAGTGCTATGACATATTTCAAAGTATTACATTGTTTGATAGTTTTTTTTTTTATTTTGGAAATTTCACATTTTCTGGTGATACGTATGTAATAAAATTTCCTGCTCGTGTATGTCTCATTATGTCATTGTCTTAGGACACTGATTTGGTGACCCTATTCAATCTAATAGTCGGGTAAATAGTATAAAAGCATGTGAAATAAACATGTTGATCGTTTTGACTCGATATCGTTGAATAGGAGCGCATAAGAAGAAAGAGAATAGAAAACGACACAATGGTAGGAAATAGTAGGCACCCATTGTTTTATAGTCTTCAGCAGAACCAGACTGAACTTCTGTGAAAGAAAAACTAATTTGCAAAAGTTTACGAAGTCAAAGTTACAGGTGTTCAAAGTCAAAAAGTGATCCTATTCAACAACGTAATGAATCAAAAGTTTAACACTTTTCCTAACAAAAACAATCAAAATTCTAGATATTTTCTAGTATTATCTAGTCAACTTACTAAAATACTATTTTGATTGTCATTCGATCATTATTTATAAATATTTTAGAAGTGGAACCTGACTACCAAGGCCTGTTAAAACGAATCTGAGTTTGAATGTTTACAAGCCGAACTTTGGTCAAGCTGAATGGATGACGATGAAAAAATTGAGAAGAAATGAAGAGGGGGGGATGAAGAAAGTGGGAGGAAACGGGCGGACCCCGAAAATACCCATGCACACGGTATTTGTCAACAACAAAACCACATGGTTCAAGCCGTGATTGAGGCGAGGACCCCACACACCAGGGGTGAGCGCTCTGCCGCTTCGCAGCACAACACTAATCTGAAGCTATAATCTTTCCTCTTGCTTCTTCAGTTTTTGGTGTAAATTCATCCGTAGCTGAATAATGGCCAGGAAATAGCGAGTCTCTCTAGTTTAAAGTTATCTAACAGTAGAGCAATGCTGTTAATGAAAAATGCATTAAACAAAGTTTAAAATCTTGGTGTATTTTTAACACTAGTCATCTGTAGAATCATAAGAGCAAATCCCACTCGTTTTGTGCCGTGGAAGTTCAGATCACATGCTGGTAACCGTACATTTTTCCATAGCATCATTTGTCCATGATTGATAACTCACACAGAAGAGAAATTTACCAAATAAACCTTTTCTTCGTCAGAAAATCTTCGACATAAATTGTCTGTTAATGTTGGTTAAAATACATCCTTTCTATAAACTTCAATATCTAATACAAAATTTGATGAAATTACTATTACTCATTGTTTTAACTTTACCTGAATTATTGAAACTTCTCTGCATGGATAATGTTATGCCACCTCTGTCTGTGTGACTTCAAATTATTTAATAGTTATTGATCTCACTGCATTAATTCCCATTGTAATGAACAACGAATTCTAACACAGCAGAGATAGTAATATATTTGATGATCCTAACTATTCAAAGATGTTGGATTTGTTACTGTCCGGCGCTACTGATAAGTCACTGTTAGAAAATTTGTACTATGTTCTGAGTTCAGATTCGATTTCGTTAAATTGAAATTCAATTTTATTTTGTTCTTCAAATGATTTTATATAATTCAGCAAGATATTAGCAGGTTCCTAATTTGATTCGGTACTGTGAAAAAGAAAGTTACGGCTGCAATCAGATTTGGACATGGGTTGCTCAGTTAGAAGTCGAGCGTTTTACCGACTTCGCTAAATCGTCAGACATATAAGACCCCAGATTCAAACGATATTTAATGAACTACATTTGAATTAAACGACTACACTATTGATTTAACAAGTGTAGAGGATCAAATATATGTTTCTGAACCCGCAAAGCAAACTAAGTTACTTGCACGACATATCTCATGGTTAAATCACTTCCTATTTGTCAATTGAGAACCAGAATTCCCATTCGTTGAGAATATTGTATTTCTATGAAAGCAAGCAAGATGGCGACAGCCAAACACTTGAGCAGGATTACTGCTTTCTTATCGTAACAACACGTCAAATGCTGCGCTTGCTTTCATAGAAATGGAACATATTCTCAATAAATGGGGATTGTGATCCCTAATTGACCAATGGAAACGTGATTAAATCATAGCATATGTCGTGAGTGTAACTTTGTTTGTGTTTGGGGTTGAGCAATATTTTTTATCCTCTATATTGTTTCAATCTAGTACCCTTTCCGTCTGATGATTTAGCGAAGTCGGTAAGATGCTGGACTTATAACTGAGCAACCCAAGTTCAAATCTAGCTGCAGCCGTATTTTTTTTCTCCCAGTACCGAAATCAACACCGTGTGTTGTGTTGGTTTAACACACAAAAGTGGTAGTCACGCTGGGGCACCGCATTGTGTTGAATTAACACAACTATTTTTTACTATGTGGACATTGAATACGCAAACAACTGATTAAGAGTCACACAAAGAGCAATGGAGAAATGCATGCTAATAATAACTAGGATAGACTGAAAGACAAATGAATGGATTCGCGTAGAAAGGTAGAGGGTGTAATCAAGACTGCGAAGAAGGTGAAGTGGGTGTGGGTCGGTCACATAGCTAGACGAACAGATGGAAGATGGACGACAAATGTACTACACTGGATTCCTAGAGAAAAGAAACGACCGATACGACGTCCACATGCAAGATAAGTAGATGAAATCAAGCGTTTTTCAGGAGCTACATGGATGAAGGTAGCAGCAGACCGAGGTATGTGGAAAGAAATGTGTAAATCCTTCATCCAGCAGTGGATAGAAAACGGCTGAATATGATATGAATATATATGGTGCATTCCAGCGAAAAGTGGACATTGTCAGGACAAAATGAAACTTGTTTTTGGTTTTAAGTGATATCGTGTTTCGCACGTACAAGTATCCAGTATCCCAGAAACATGTTGTTTTTAGCCATGAGTTACGTGATCTGGCTGCCATGTTGTTTGTTTAATACATATCTGAGTTAAGTTGTTGTAGTGCATATTTTTATCTTATTTACGCTGGACACCACCACCAGCGCAAGGATTTGAGAGAAATTAGTATATGAGTATATTAATTGTAAGTGTCTAACAAATAGTTCAGCAGACAGATAAATTCAAAATATTCCGTACGTATGCATATTTCAATTAATATTTTGAGGGCAGTTTATCTTGTTATGTCCGTTACAGAATTACCAAAAAATTAGCGCTGCTTCTAAATCAGTGGCTACTTTTCTACAATAGTTGACCAACTTCTAATGGTTGTCAAGTGTAATAAGTTGATGCAGCCAAACCATAGGAACGTAAGATGATAACTGAGAAAAGAGCGTAACGGACGTAACACTCTAGCCTATATAAAGTAGGCCAAATAACAATGTTGCGTTAATTGAAAACTGTTGCTACTTTCACAAGCAAAATCTTACAGATTATCATATACGTGCATTAATATGCATTGCAGTTATTTGTATGAAAGTTGGTCTTTGCGTCAGAGCAAACGCATATAAAGATTACCAACCATAATGGTAGAAACGTTATAAAAGAGCGAAGGGCAATTACGCGTAGGTTGCAACAACCTTGCAACTATATTTCTACGTTCTAGAATTATTTTTAGAAATAGTATTAGTCTATTTTTGACTCACTGATGTAAAATAGTTATACTCTGTTTTTAAGTGGAAACGCTGGAAAACGGCAAATTAAGGAACAGAGCAGCAATAAAGAAAAAGAGCATAGATTACAAACAAATGAAGGGAATAAGAGCAGCAATAAAGAAAAATGCCAGAGACCACAGACGAAGGTTCAATCGGGTTGCAACAAGGCACACATAAGTACATACGAGAAAAGAAGGAATTCAATGGACGAGTAGGAAGAAGGAATTAGGAATTCACCTTCATCGCCTTCGACATTTTTTTACACCACAATTATTTTTTACACAGTGTAAAGAAGACTCCTCAAAATCATCAAGAAAAGTGCACAAATTCTATTCACTAATAAAGGGGCTTCCATTCCCTAAGCAAGAAGAAATAATGGAGATAATTAAATGAGTTTACAGCTATAATTTTCCGACAAAGTCATAGAATCCTACAGGACATAATGGTGTCAAAAGACGGCAAGAAATCTGCGATGACGAAAAGAATACGAAAATCAATATTGTAGAAACGTTTAGTATTTGCAAGAAAGAACATTCTCATATTAGAGTAGGAAAACCAACGTGTGCTACTTTCTAACTAGAGACGTTTATCCAATAATGCAGGTCAGAATATTTGCTGGCATCATTTTACAAAATGTGTTTGGAGCCCCATCAAAGGCTATGATATTCATTACTATATCTTTGTATGCCAGAGCCCTAAGTCAGTGTTATGCGAATGTTACATTTATGCAAATGTTAAATAAAACTTATAGTTTGTTGATCAATTTATTCGAGATACCTCATCAGAAGAGATCACCGAATTGTACCAATAAAACAACGAAAATGGGGAAGTTCTCACAAAATGAATTTACTTGATGCATTTGAGAAATTGTCAAGATAACTAACTGAAACGAGGTGTAATGTATTCATTGTTAAAACACAGCTACATTTTTATAAGGATGAAACAGTTATGCACATATTGAACAGTCATAAGCCGCCCTCTAGATCTAACAAGAAGAGTTATGTTATTCTGAGTAATGACTTAAAGCATGATATTGTTTTTACTGGTGCACAATAAAGCTATCTGGAGAGTACATATTGTAGAAAGACCAGCACAAATATAATGCCCTACATGTGTGTTCCAATGGTGCAACTGGGTAGTTTGAGAACCGCTACAGTTTGATGTAGTTTGGAATATCAGCTGAATAAAGTTATATGAACCATGTTTATCATGTTTCGCACAGTAAAGGACCATATATGGTGTTAATGGGGGGAGGAGATTATGGAAAGGGCGGTATGAAGTCGTATCTTACAACGAAAAAATTTAGTCAATAATGCACGGAAATTTTGTGACGTTGCAACGAAAAGTAGCCTATACAGTGTGTCTCACAAATAATGGCACAAACTTTGGAAGGTGATTATTCACATTAGAACAAGGAAAACGTTCCTGTGAAGAAATTGCAAAGCATGAGTAGCTTTGTAGTTATAGAAACTCAAAGTTACGACGACATGGTCACACATGACGTCATACCTCGACATATAATTACATAAACAGTTTAGCAAATCTCAATTGAAGAAATAATCAATGCACGTATTTAAGTTATTTTTATGACTGGAAAATGCAGCTTAAAAAGGATTTTTATGTCCTATTAAACCATTCAATTCCTTAGCAACAAAATCCTTCCATTGCAAAACCTGCCTATGCGACTCTCCCTCAATCATAAACATAGCTTAAATGGATGTATATGGTACTTCTTCAATTGTAATTTCCTACGCCATACCGCTTACGTCAGTATGTGTCAAGATATGACGTCATCTGTGACGATGCTGTAGAAATTTTGAGCGTCTGTAGCTCCAAATATACACATGTCTCGAAATTCCTTCAAATGTTTTTTTTTTTATGTGAATAATCACCTCCTGAAGTTTGCACTATTATTTCAGAGACACCCTGTATAAGCGCTCTAAGTTTCACTGAAAAGTGTTATTAATTACTGTTAATTTCACTTTTCCTTTAATATTTAAATTTGTTATTTTATGTTTCACTAGCAAGATTTACTTGCTATGTGCCCCTGGACAAAAATGTTACGTCCGTTACGTTTTCATGCTGCGTCCGTTACGGGCTTTTAAAAGCTTGTCACAGGAAATCTATTCGCGTAATTCTCGAATAATTTTCAGTAGTAAAGAAGTACATATCTTGCCCTTTCACCATAAAAAATTTAGGGCTTAAAGCTTTTTTATTTTTACAGAAAATACAATTTTGCTTAAGTACTTAAAAAGTCGTGTTTAATCCGTATTACGTCCGTTACGAAAATTTAAAACTTTGTACTTTGTAAAGAATTCAAGATACAATCACATTTCTTTCCCAGAATACAAATCAATTCAAGATCTACATTTTTAGTAAAATTTTAACTTTCAAATATAACATTAACTTTATAAAAGACATACATAAATGTGTAAAAGTGGTGTGCGAATCTTGCGTCCGTTACGCTGGAATGCACCATATATATCGTTACTATTGCCCCCCCCCCCCTTGGGAAAATTCCTGGTTACGCCCTTGCTTTTTTACCGTAAATAATCAAAAATGTAACTTTTTTAACGTAAACAATCAAAAATGTAATACTTTTTTTTTAAATGTAACCAACCAAAAGTGTAATATCGTTTCAACGTAACCAATCAAAAGTGTAATATTTTTTCTCAACGTAATGTACTTTTCTTGACGCATGGTTTGACTTCAATCTGAAGACAACTTAAATTGATCAAAGAGTGTGTTTGGAAATGAACATGGTGAGGTTGTCATGCTTATGTTCTTATCATCTTGTTATTCCATTATGAGATGAACGACAATACTCAATGCTCGACCTGGATGTAAGATCGCCATTCATATTGAAACTGGGAGCTGTCACGTTTTGTGTTGCATTACCGTATATATACGATAGTATTGCGGTTATGATTCGGCTCTTACAGAATCTAAGGGACAAATTAAGTTTACACAGAACTAACGTTGAAAGAGTTGTATAAAAGTAGTGCTCATAGACGGAAAATAAATCATTTACGTTGTAATGATACGTAATAATATGATCATTTTCTAAGAGTTTACACTCTGAATATTTGCCGTCTTTTTGCGACCATTTCTGGGAATCAAAAGATGCTTCTTCAATCCTGTGTTTATTTGTACCCTAATTGTATTTGAGTTTTCTGGGTCGCATCAGTTTCATACGCATACTTCATATCTATCAAAGATGTATGTATGTTCAAAATCAGATTTTCCTTATCACTGCGTAGGCACAAGAAAATAGGATGAAAGCATTTTCAACAAAATAAAAAAAAGAGAAAGAGAGAGAGAGAGAGAGGTGCTAGCGACTCAAAGAGAGGAGACGAAATATTCTCTGTATTGGCTCTTACGTACACACACAAACACACAGGTATCAATGCATCCCCGTAAACGCGGAACAATGAACAGGGTAGGCTGGGGCAAAGGCTTTTGCAGGAGCAAAATAATGTGGTGTTGCCTCGTCTACTTGCGTTGCACACACACACACCTATATATATATATATGAGTTTACATGTATGGCTGCCTGTGTGTGTGTGTTGGAGAGGGAAAGAGAGAGGTTTGATTATTTCCTGGGAACCCCTTTGTTGTCGCTCCGGGACTTCCCCCTTTACAGAATCACATTAGGTTGGCGGAGAAAGTGGGGTGTGAGGAGGGCGATCAAAGCTAATGTACCTCCTGTGTTCATGTTGTGTGGGGAAAAACGGGGGCGGTTATTTTTGGAAGTAACAGAGGGAAGTATGGGAGGTTGAGGTACAGAAAGCCCTTTGAAAGCAGGGTAGCCACACAGCATGTTACTTGAAAGAGGGGAAAAAGTTAAGCCCGGAAACTTCAATGAAGTTAATAATTATTAGATATACTTTGCTTAGAAAAAGAGAAAAAGTAATATATTGAATAAAGAGGAGACTAATATATGAAATGAAGTACAAAATATGGTCAGAAGATTAGTTTACATGGGAAAAGATAGAGACTGAGTAGTTAAGGCTAAATGATCATATTCTATTTAGCTAAACATGCTAAAATTGGTAATATTTATTTTAAAAAAATAAATCCAGCATTTTCCCTTTAGCTTCTGCATTTAGAGTAAGATTTTTTATATATATATATATATAAATTTTAAATATTCTCCGGTGTAATAATTTACTTTTTTTTCATTCAGAACATCAGCGAATTGCTGCAGAGATGTTTGAGGTGGAATACTGATTTTCGCTCTGCTCTCCAAATATGCACAAAATAGTTCCATAGTCGCGACTGGGATCACCAAAACAATAATGTACTTCTGTGCACTTCGAAATCAAGATTAGACCTTTTCTATTGTGAGTATAGGGCATAGGCATTATCATTTTGTGAAATGGAGTTAGGATTAGGAAGTAGGCAATAACTCACTATTTAGTGTAATGATGGACCACTCGTATAAAAGGACGTGTTCACCCGAGAAAATATCGTTATACTAGTTGGAGCCAGATAGTCCTAATTCGATTCTTCTTTGGAGGTTCTCCATATAACCCGAGATATTGTTTGAGTTATGTAAATAATGGTTCATTGAACCATATGTCCAAGTTTCAGGATTTTGGAACTATGTTCTTCGCGTTAGCGCCGCCCTTCATGAAGGGATTAGTGATTGTCATTTGCTTTTGGTTACTACTTTTGAAGATTCTGATCATGATAAACTTGGTAAACTTGATTTTTATATGGGTCAGTCTAGTAACTGTAACCCGTCACGATTCGCCTTTAGCTGTTAAAATCCACACCCATGCCCCTGCCGAGACTCGAACCCGGGACCTTCGAGCCGATGGCCTACCGCCGCAGACCGCTCGGCCATCCGTCCGGCGATTCTGATCATGAAAGGAAAGCAAACCTAACGATCAAAAATAAAATTTTTGATTCTGCTCTTCTTCGTTCCTATGTCTGTTTTATTATTATTATTATTATTTTCTATCGCTTGTTCAACTAGATTTGTTAATTAATTGTTCCGAATAATAACAAGAGTTATTATCATCACATTTGGAATAATTTGACAAATTTATTTAAATATACAAGACAGTAGTTGTGCATCACAAAATAGTAATGGTACTAAACCATTACATATTTTTAAAAACAAACTTATTCCGCTCTTTTACCTTTGGTATTAGTGATCTTTCACATCTATATTTTCTTTTTTACGTTAGTATGTATTTTAAACGCAACACAATCTTTAATTAATTAATATGTTCAGAAGTTTCCTTAATTCTAATTTTCCGCAATTAGAAACATATTGTCCGCATAGCTTAACCTTTATGGAATTATTCAGGTCAATTTCACATAACACTTTGTCGTGTATTCCACGTACAGGATTAGATTTGTGCCAAAATCAACTTCGTCGTTTTTCTTTTAACATTCCAGCACAGATTGATAAATTACATAGGCCACTTACTATTTAAAAATTTCAAGCATAGTCAAGATAGCCGTTTTCAAGATGGCGGTCATTGTCGTCATACGCTCCAGCATATATCACCTCCTATCCAGTATCCATTAATCACCACTTGCTTTCAATATATGTAACAGTTTATAAAAGAAAAGGCGTTTTCCGTACTCTGGATTCGATTTTCTTGATCTTTACTTTCCATCTTTCTCGGGTCCCCTTGTCGTTATTTGTTGACGACAGCACCTATAATTTTTGGCTGTGAAAGCATTGTACCTAGATACGAATTTTCATCAAAATCAGGCTCTGTCACCTGGCCAGGGTTCCAGGCCAGGGCCAGGGTTGTTTATAGCGCCCTTTTATCATTGTATCTACATTCACATTTTTTAAAATACATATACGAGTTAGGTAAGATTTACGTTGGCGAAACAGCAATACGTTAGCATGTTTTTTTGTTGTTTTACTAACTACATATTAACAGTATTAAACTGAGTTTGTAACAAGACCTATATAGAGAGCTTCACAGAAGGTGCAAGATATAGACAACCCCAGGACTTCAAAGAGGTAAGATGTTAGAACCACAGCAGAAACTAGGACACTTTCGGTAACCCCGACATAGATGACACGCTTACAACCTTGACCCAATTGACCCGACTGGTCTGGTCTTGTTCCTGTGGCTTGCATTGTCATTCTGTAGTGACCTACGTACGTACTGTATGCCTTAATATGATTCATTTTATATACTCACATTATTAACAGAAACACTTAAATTGGAATTTATCTCGTGGACGTTAAAAATATAATTTCCTCACAAATCACGTGACCCTAACCTGAAAAATTATAAAATATGCTCCCGAAAAAGGATAATGATTTTACGAACAGAAAGGAATTTTGGCGAAACGTTTTTTTTTTCCTAGGACCGAAGAAATTAAAAGATTTTAATGCCTGTATCCTATTTAATATTTCAAACAGAAAATTATTTCTGAATAACCTTTCGGAGTGGGGGAGGAGTTGTTACACACCTCTGGGAGTGTCTTGATTTTTCCGGGGATATGGGACTACTTCTATGTTTATATACTATTAGTAGGAGCTTCCTGGCGTTATATTTATTTTTCGTGTTCTGGGGAGTAACACCACCAGTCCCGGTCTCCCCCAGAAAGAAACACTGTTAAAAAACAGCAGTGTATATAATAAGGAAATAATTTAAAACTTCCCTTTACCATCTGGATCATCGGTCGAGATCGGGTCAGCACGGGTCCCAGACTTGATGACCCGATGAACCGTTTTAGTTTTGTATGGAATAAACGTGACTAATTAGAGGAAGAATGATGTCAATAATTACATGATAACCAATCACCAACTCGAAATATTGGTTTTATGACTTTTAAATAGGACTAATTTCATTAAAATAAAATTTTCAGTCTATATTATAAAAATTATATATGATAAAATCAAATCAGTACAAAAACCCCTTCGGGGAAAAGGGATGAATGACGCAAGAATTCAACTCACAAAGAAGTGATATCTAATTTGCGAGTGACTTTCTTTGTGTCACTATGGCGGAAGTGTTTCCTTTTAAATAAAATTAAGAAACTAAGGGCCATATTTATAAATAACCCCCAAGAGTGGGTCGCTCCCAGAGGCATTGAAATGATATACTCCTGGGAGCCACCCACCTCTTGGGAGTGATTCATAAATATGGCCCTTTGTATCCTCCCTTGCACGATAGTGACACAAAGAAAGTCACTCGCAAAATGGATATCACTTCTTTTGTGAATATAATTATTGCGTCACTCTTCCCTTTACCCCGAAGGGTTTATTGTACTGATATCATTTATTTTGTAAGGCTGCTTATTAAAAAGAGTGTATAGTCTTCATACAAAAGGTCGATTTTGGACCTTGGTAGGTTCCGTATATCGAAAACGGTAACTCCTATAAAAATAAGCATTTTTTTCTGCCCCTATGGGGCTCGTAATTGACCCCCAGAACCTCCTCCAGTGACGTCGCGTAATAACGTTCACAGGAGCACGTGAACTGCCAACTATTTTAGAATTATTATTATTATTATTTTCGTTTCAGATTGTGTTTCTTATCGAAAGATTTAACAACACACCACATTTTAAATTGTTACACTGAGGCATAGGTATACAGTTCGTTTATCAAGTTGTTATTACTCTCCAATTTGTTTCCAGTTCACATTTCGTTTGTGAACGCGTTGCCCCATATGCGCTTAACTGGCGTTAGGCCTAACTTATAACATTGTGTATATGGGACCTCGGCGTGCACAATCCTAGAGTGCAGAGGGGGCCAAAGAGCGAGATTTACGGGAAACAGTAGCTATTGGTTGGAAGGCGTGTGACGTCACTATACGGACCGTGAGCTAGTATACATAAGGGAAAGCATAGAGAATGGTTGATATAAAAAGTGATATTGCACCTAATGTTTTGTAGCAAATAAGTTCTATTTAATTTTGTTATATCTTTTATGATTGAATGATGAAAATAAACAATTAAACGATATTAAAATATACTAGAATCTTTCTAAATTGTAAAAAGAAATAAAAAACATCTTAACGTTACCGGTATGTGAAATGAAAACTCACACTCGAACGAAATTGATTTTAGAACTGCAATATCAAAATTAGAATTATTTTCATTACAAAAGAGAGACAGTGTAATCCTGATAATATTATTTCCCTTAAAAATAAATATATTTTTGGATCCTTTTGGCAATTATTCGTAATCTGTTAAGTGCACGAGCAATTATTACAGTCAGCGCCCTCTCTAATTCACACTCACACCTAAACATAAGGATCGTTCAAGCATTACGTAAAAATTGAAGGAGAGGGTTTAATTTAAGGTTTGCTTACTTCATCTGATAGTGGGAAGGGACATCAGAACATTGCTTACGTGAAATTCGCTTACAAACATAGCGAAAATTCAAAGATTGAAACAGTAATTTGGGTTACGAAATAACGATAATACATTACAAGTGGAGGACAGGCCCTTTGTTTATGTTACCATATAGGCATCTGGCTATTGATACTAATGGCAAACCTGGAAAATCTCAGTCAACGTGGCCAGCAGCAGAACACGAACCTGTGAATCTTGTCATTGCAGTTCTCAAACTTCGGAACATCGCTAGAAAGGTTAGCAGGTTACAGTTTTCGTGTTGGCCATGCTGACTAAGGGTTTCCAGGCATTTCCTCAGTATCACCAGGGGAATGCCTGTATAGTAGCTTAGTTAAGACACTAGCCGCTGTCTTGTTTGTTCTGGATGGGTGCTCGCGGTAGCTTCTCAAACTTTTGAGAATAGCCTTACCTGCTTATATGGCCCATAAGTGTAAATCAGGTTTAATGAAAACTTACAGAAGATGAACCCACAAGTAATGAACACACACACACAGAGAGAGAGAGAGAGAGAGAAAGAGAAAGAAAGAAAGAAAGAAAGAAAGAAAGAAAGAAAGAAAGAAAGAAAGAAAGAAAGAGAGAGAGAGAGAGACATACACTTAGCGGGCCCATACTTTCATGAATTTTCTCTTCATTATTACAGGATGAAATATAATAATAATAATTATTATTATTCCAACTGGAAAACAATGTAATGATTTATTATTTTTAATTTTGAGGACTAAACACATGCCTGCTTTACCCAACTCCACTGGCCGGGTGTTCACGATCGATGACTGTCTATAAGCATTAGGTTCGAGTCCCGCACACACTGCCCATCTGACAGGTTTTGCACAGTTTTCCTGTGGCCCGGAAGTCAAATGCTACGATAGTACCTTAAATATAGACCCTGGCTGCAACCTTGGCCACCCCTATTTCGACAGAAATAAAGAACCCAGGAGGTATATGCCCCTTGTGACGGTCCGTGCAGTGACGTCATGGTACAGTTCCACATAGATGGCGCCATCAGTTTCATATCCATGAATGGCATACCTAATAAATTCAAGATACCTTGCCTAGAGTGAACGAAGATAGCAGAAGAACAAGGCTGAGCACTGTTGCTAACTCTCCTTGACTTTTCCACCAGTTCTCGTGTTTAAAATGTAATCAAATCTTCTGGCAGAAGCAAGGATAAACGTTCATTAGATACCAAAATCGCAATATACACAATAAATCGTTTATGAACGAATATATTAAACTCTTAAATAACATAATGTTGCATCTCTATTTACATAAAATTGTTTGAGTTCCAGTATCAGTAATAAACGAATAGCTAATGAACAGTATCAAGCAGTTTGCAACATTGCGTAAACAATAAACAACCTTTTTTTTAGTGTGTCGTGCGAGAGATTGAAGGGATTTTCGGAACTGATTTGTTCGTTTCGTCATTAAATATTTATTAAGAGAAAAGGAGGCATTTTATAAAACATGTATTTTTCAACACATTCCATTGCATAATAAACTCTCAACATTTGCGCTTAACTATCTTTAAGGAAGCAATTTTTGGCAAAGAGGCTACTCCTAACCCCCTCATACCTAAAAGCGCCAAAATACGAGATCTGAAGAGTGATATTGTGAGTTTATTTTATTTTGTGAGATATATCGTAATTTTGTGTGCTGCAAGAAGTAGATTAATATAATTTCTGTTCACCAATCACAGTCCTCAGATACCTTATAAGGAAGAGAGAAAACATTGCCTACTTTAGTGAGTTATTTTATAATATTGAACACCGATTTGAATGAGTGTTTTTTCCATGTTTGAATGAAGTGTGTTGTGAAGCTGTGTTGAAGTGAAGGAGTATTGTTTCAGTGTGTTTAGTGTACTGGTGCGTAGTGCGTTACTGCCATCAATATGAATTCGGTTCATAGATTGCAATCGGTGTCTTTTAATAAGTTGACAGAATCTGAAATACTCGAAATTAAAACTTTGGGTCCTCATCAGCCGAACCTAACTCTGAATCAGGAAGTGAAAGGTAAAGCTCATACATATCGTCACACATTTAATAGTGATTGGTACAAAAAGCACAAGTGACTTACAGGATGTGACGTAAAAATGGCTTTGTTTTGTTTTTCCTGCCTGTTGTTTGAAGGGGATTCCCAGTGGACTCGAACAGGTTCTACGAACCTCCTCAAAATCATGGTAACAATTCCGATGTCCACTTGAGAATCAGAAAGATGTTTTTCGACGTTAAAGCGTATTAAGACTTTTCTAAGAAATACGATGACACAAGATCCTCTCAGCGCCCTGGCCATGCTATCCATTGAAAAGCAGTTGCTAAGGAAAATGCAGGACTTCAACCAAAGAGTAATAGATAAGTTTGCTGCCCAGAAAAACAGAAGAATGGACTTCATATACAAATAAAGGAATGAAGGATATATTTAATTTCTTCCTCTTATTATTATTATTATTATTATTATTATTATTATTATTATTATTATTATTATTATTATTATTATTTTGTGTATGCATTTACTGTGAAAGACAATTTTCAATTGTATACTCTCGTGGAAAACTGCTCTGAGATACATTCGTCGCTGCACCGTCGAGCTTTCGAACCTGCATGCCTCAAAAAACGAGATAATTCCTTACCAGTCCAACTGCTTACTTTGTGTGGAGTTTCTTTTTTTTCTTAACTCAGTATATAGTGTAAATAGGTTATGGAGATCTATAGCTCTATTTTCTACTTAACACATTAAAAAATGGTTTCAGGCTATCGAATGATGTGTTTCTTGTTCTCGTAGTTTCTTCGTTGCTTTTTGGAGCAGAGATTCTGCCAGGACTTTCAGTTTTCGGGGTTTTAAATAAAAATTGGGAGGTTGTAACTGGAATTTTGCACGGTTTCTATTATTGTTTACCGTAAAAATTAATATTTGGGATACGCTTGATAATTTGGGGGGTGACACCCCCGAAAAGGGGGTCTGGTGGAATCACTGGTTGTGAACTACCAACATTCAAGCCCACGAGACGCCACTGCCTGTATCAACCACTTGGAGCTAAAGCAAAAAGCCAGACAGAATGACAAACACACTTTTCGATCATTTGTGAAAATTCTGTTATTGGGCTAAAAACAAGTCATAACTTTTAAACCCCTTCACCGATTTTGATGTGTGATATGCCGTTTGAAAGATATTGAAGCGTAGAATACGATTCCGCAAGTTTCGGCTGCCTATATGGTCTGGGGTCAGTGCTGCCATCAGAAATGTGAATGATTTTTTTCGAAGCGCCCCAGGGAGGTCCTACCGCCCCATTTTTTCTTTTGTGTCTGAATATGGCAAAGCGCTTTCAAATGCAAGTTCAAGCATGAAAATCGGGCTTATAGTTCGCTAGACCCAGTGTCGCTAACAGACTCTTTTGTGAGCGTCACTCGAAGAACTGCCGTTCTTCATGATACAGGTCAGTGCGATTTTTTAATAGTAGTTATATAGGGTCATATCTTTCCAATTTGATGTCCTATTATGAATGACATGTATTTCAAATGCTAGAGAAATCGGTTCAATTAACTTTTCAGCATAAACATGCCCAGCATGATATATGCATCCCTTTTATGCTATTGCCTTACACTGCTTATATAACAATATAACCACGTGATAACAGTTTAATATCGTAATAGAAACAAACCTATAAATTAATTAACATACTCCTACGTTATACTCCGCACGTACTGTTTAACAATTGATATTGAACTGAATTTCCCCCCAACCCAAACCTACATTCCCGCCGAAACGAAGTGTTGCTATGTTTGAGAAAAGCAAACGAGTGTTCGATTTGAAGGGCGGTCGGTGGTGTTTGGTTACTAGTCTATCCAACATCCTTGGTTACTACCAAGTACTAACATCTGTAAATGTTTTCTGACCTCTGTTTTCCAGGAATGGATAATTTCCAGCCCCTGAGACAAACAATGATATTCCTAGAAGTTTCTGTTTTGTTTATCATGAATTGACCCAGCGTTTCAAAAGATTTTCCAATATCTCTCACAAGGAAGTTTTCATTATTGAATCTTATATGAATTTCATATGAATTTTAATATGATCGTCGTATCTTTTTCCTCATGATCACTGGAAGTTTCAGTTACAGCGGGCGGTGTTTTCCGTCTTGTTTCCTGCAGCCGCCATTGTAACCTTTCGAATGCTTTCGTAATCACAAGCATAGTGGGCAATTAGAGAGGGAAGGTGTTTTTTGTCTGTTTTAGTTGGAAATATGATAGCTTACTTCTACTTTTCCATACATCTCAATTGCCCATCCAAATCAAAAGACGGAACAATGGAACTTATTGCCTGACAGTAAAATAGATAATTTGAATATTAAAACGTAAAAAAGGAAATTATTACAAATGAATGTAAAATTCTTTAGTAAGAAACCAAGTATATAATGTTATGTGCCCAAGTGCAACGAATAAAAATCCAGATATTAGTCCAAGCCTGTGTGTGTAAAAGCTAGTTTTGTTGTATATGAATATTAGATAGGAGAGTTAAAGCTGTGTTGTTGTACACCCTATTCCAAAAAGGATGACCGCATTGATAAGTGCATTTTTCAGCTGAAAATTCTGTAAGTCCAACTTCGGGTATCTTTGGAAACTGTAAACCAAAGATGCCAGGTTCGAGCCCTCAAAGATGAATCTTCGCAATTAGGAAACGTTAGTATGGATGTGTTTTTCTTCTTTTAAGTTCAATAAGATATGTCGAAATGTTATTAGGTGTAGAAAAAAGTAACATTCATTGAAATACATAATGATACAGTATTTCGAGACTATGTGTACGTGTGATGGTTTTGTCACCTACTTTTCCATACGTAAAAGAACATTTTCAAAGAAAGCAAAGATAACAAACACAGTTCACGCATTCATAATACAACGAACAAGACAAAGGAGAAAAAACAACAGAATTTGCAACCGATATTAATTTCATTGTCTTGGACACCGAAAATTCAGTCATGTTTCTTAAGAAGGAGTTCTCACAGAAAGAGATACGTAAATGTGTTCATGTTAGCTCCGTGATAGAGCGCAAGACTTCCATCGTGAGGTCCATGGTTCGAATACCGTTCTGGAAATTATTTTCATGTAATGATATATTCCTCAAAGCATGAATAATTAGATAAAATAATAATAATCAGTTTTATATGTATTCATACAAGCATTTCAGGACATAAGTTATTATTTTGTTTAAAATACAACATCAGAAAGGTGGTGGGTGTTGACAGAACGTGGGTGGAACGTTAAATACAAATTAACTAAATCGTCTAACAACATTATATAAGTGTGTGTAGTGTGTTTGTCTGTAGCTATTTGTCATACGGAAGTTACTTCTGAATATTCTCATTACAGCATGGGATTTACGTTCTTAAAGATAGTAATATAATCGCTAAATATGAGACATTTGCATCTGGTGTTTATTTTATTCACTGCTAAAGTTGTGTATTATTATATATGCACTTTATTCGTCTTATGGGTGATCACAGCTACGCAGAGTAAAACAAACTATTTATTGTAAAATTTGAGTAATGTGGTTTGTTATAATATTTTTAAAATTATTAGCACTTCTCTTCACACTTTACGCCAGAAACTGAAACATACGTAATTGGGTCATTCCATGACAAATCATCCAATTTTAGAAAAATTGGTGTAATTTACATTTTCGAAAATAAAATCGTATGTGGGTTGCTACATACCTGAAGATATCATAACTACTTTTGAAAGAAATATTATGCCCTTATTTCTCGCCGAGTGACCATATTTCCAAAATGGCGGGGGGTGTTTTTATTCCCGTAGACATGTACGGAAACCTGGATATCTAAAAAAAACAAAAGTGCTTAATCAAAAACCGTTGTGTAGCTCTTGAAGCGTACTTTGAACATATGGGATCACCTTTTCTGAAAATTTATTTCTTTATTCCAATAATCAGGTTCTTTATTCCAATAATAATAAGTAACAAATTGTGAAAATTTTGATATTTAAAAATTTCTTGGAGTGAAGGGATTAAATAAAATTCTGCAAAAATTTGTAATACTTAGAACTATCAACCGAGTGTATGCACGCAAAATATCGTGGTCCTGAATCACACTCCTTCTCTTCTACGGGGTTTCAAACATAGTCCTTTGCGAAAAATGCCGGATTTTGGGCTTAAATGTACGGAAACCTTTTGTCAACATCTGGAAGTCAAAAATGGTATGTAGTAACACAGACACTATATTAATTACAGATAACTTTAAACCAGGAGTTTGTTCTTCATTATACAGAATTTATCAAAAATAAATCTTCATAGCACATGCAACTACAACAGAACTCCTAATTTTGCACCATGATGACTGCAATTTTTTCTAGATTCAGAGGATCATCAAAATATCGTGACTGTACCATAGGTATACATTTAGACCCGACCTCGCGATGGGACTTCGACTTCGACCTCGCTCAACCTCGGAATCACGACCATTCTTTGACCTCGACCTCACTCGACCTCGCGATCTCATCTCGACCTCGATCTCACTGAACCTGAACCTCGCGATTGTATTTCAACCTCGACCTTACTCAACATTGACCTCACGATTTGAGGTCGAGGTCAAATGAGCTAGACGTTGGAGCTCGCGAAATTAAACAAAGAAATGAACGCCTACTGTGTAAGACATGTCTATGGAACATTTCGGATAGGTGAAAAACGAACAAATAATGGCCGCGGTGGCTAAATGTTATAGCGCTCACCTCACCTCTGGGCATCAGTTTGATCCCTGCTCATGTCATGTGGGCTTTGTGAAGGACAAACAACGTCTGAGTGGTTTTTCTCGGAGTTCTCTTGTTTCTTCCAACTTTCTCCATTCCATCAATTCATCCCATCATCATTTATCCGTCCTGGGCCAAAATTGCCTAAAGAACTTACAAACTACAACACTTTGTATATACAGGGGATGTTTGGCATTTCCGCTCAAAACGGTAAAAGGCTGTGTTAATATAGGAACACAATACGAAACAGAGCGAGCGGCCATAGCTCAGTTAGTAGAGACTTGGCATCATTCAGTGCATGTGGACGACCTGAGGTTAATACAAGCGGTCAATCTTGATAAGGGTTTTAACAGGGTATTCCTCAGTCACACCAAATAAATGCCGGGATAGTATGTTAAACTTCTGACGTTATCCCGACCTGACCCATAGATGCCAAAAGACTATACATCATTTCAAATTCCAGCAACACGAAATAGTGTGAACAGTTTGGTTGAACTGACCAACAGCGTTTACCGCTTATTTAACAATTAGGTGGAGTTTCTCTCGCATTGGTGTTGTGTTAATATTTATCACAGAGCAGAATATTAAATTAAGGTAGGCATTTTCTGTAGTAAAACTTCATAAACTTTATTTTGTATGAGGCATTTTTAGTAATTTTGGCTTCAGCCCGTCATGATTATGAATGCGATGTTAGTTAAAATTCACATTCATGCCTCATCCAGGATTCGAACCTCAGCCGGGACCTTCGAGTCGCTTGCTGAGCGCCCCAACCCACACGGCTACCAGGTCGCCATTAATTTTTCTTTTTGTGATGTGACTTGAAGAAAGTTTCTGTTAATAATGTTTAGTTCGAAATCGTTTAATGTTATTTTCTCAATAATATTTGATACTTCTACTTAACTGAACTGAACTTATGACCCTTTTGACTCCTTTGACTCAGGTGGAGCTATAGAACATGGGATAGAAATTAGAGCAGGGCTTAGTTTGAAGTTACCAACCCGGCATTAGCCTGGTGTAAGAAATACTTCGGAGAAACCTCAGACTAGTCGGTGAATGCGTTCGATCCCAAATCTCCGGAATAAGAAGATAACGCTTTACCAACCGAACTAGCACCACTACCCTTACTATGACATACATTATGTAAGTAGTTGCTGTTGTCGCCCATACAATTAATGTTATCTTTGGGAGTTAAATATTTTACTCATATTAGTCTGAAATATTTCCATCGGAAACGCGATATTTCCCATGAGCAAAATGTTGCTGGGCCAACACCGGGCCTTTGGCGCCAAAATGCGCGCCGACATCAGCTCAACAAACGCATGTTGCACAGCACCCGAATGTTACCCCTACGCCAAATCTCCAATCTCCCAACCGAAACAGCACCTTTTCAGTTGGCCAAAATAGACCATTTAATCATCTTGACAGAAGATTACTGACAATGGTTGCTATGGATTGGTATATTATTTAGTTGGACTTAACCATTGCCTTCATGATTAGTTATTAGGCGGGGATTAAGTTGGAAGGGGTCTAATTCAAATTCTCATACATCAAACTAACTATTGTAGAAACACATTTTAAATACTGACTACAGTCTTACTTGTAGCAGTAATAAGAGCACTAGCAACAATATTAAAATAAAACGTATTACAACTAAATTTTATACTAATAAGGATAACAATGCGATACAATAACAAACAAGTTAGAGCTGCGATTCTATCAACAATCGCAAAGGCTCCGGTCTCTTGATAGCATTTGGTTCATGAGATACATTTTTTGGTATGGGCTGGCTACACTGACAACGGGGTTCCTGGGGAATCTCAACGATTAGCTATTATATTTCACTTTTACCCTTATAGAAACGCTTATGTTCAACTGTTAGGGAAATTTCATGTAAGTAGTCGGGATCAAGCTCCCTTGGCCCCCACTTTTTACAAAACTTACATTTGCATATGTACACAATTGCTCGCTATTTTATTTACCCTTTCCCCTTAAAGAACAATTATTTTGTACTATAAGGAAGTTTTGATGTAAGTAGTCAGGGGACAAGGCCCCCCCGGACGCCTATCTTTGCCCATGCACGTGCGCTTTGACAGCTGGTCTAGCTAAGACATTTCCAACGACACCTCGAACATATCTCTACATCTCATGGTTCATGGGATATATTTTTGGCATGGGCTGGCAACACTGACAATGGGGTTTCTCAGGAGCTGGAACATCCGCAGTATGTTCATATGTGCTAAACAATGCTTATGCCAAATTTGTTGCTGCTATGACTAATATAATGGAAGCTAGTTTAAAAAATAATAATTTTATAGAAAATAGGCTAGCGACTCTGGAAAGAGGGTTGCTTGGCAACGTAGTCTCTGCGTGTGTGTTTTCTTTTATTTATTTTTTATTGTGTCGAATAATGTTTATGTCAAGTTTGGTGCAGCTAGGTCTAACTGAATGCAAGTAATTTGAACAATCAATTTTAAGAATTTTTTTAGAAAATAGCCTGCAACACTGAACCAATCAGGACGGTTCCAGGGGCCCTGAGCTAGTTTAGTGAAAACCTTTCCAACGACACCTCACGCACCTCTGCCCTTGTAGTTCCTGAGATTTAGTGCTTGTACATGGACGGATAGACGGACAGAAGAAGCGGGATTATAAGGTCCCTTTTAGTTATAGCTTCGCTATCAAGAGACCTAAAAATTAAATAAATAATATATTTACTTTGCTTTTTTTTTCTCCTGGAGTGGCATCTAGCGACCATCATTTCAAACACGGAGAGCAAACTTAGTGTTACATCTTACAACATCCACACGGCCTCCTAGGTTAATGGTAGAGCATTGATGTAGCATTCGTGAGGACGTGGGCTCAATCCCAGCGGCCGACAATCCTGACTGAGGTTTCCCAGGGTTCTCCCTCACTCACACCAGGTAAATGCCGGGATGGAACATTTAACTTAGGCCGTAGCTGACACCTTCCCGCATCCTTTCCTCTTTCCTATCCCGTCCTGAGCCTTAGATGCCTAGAGTTATAAATAAAATTCAATTCAACCGGAAGTCTCGGATGACTGGCCCTCCACCTTCATCATTAAGGGCTCTTCTCTCGCCCGCTCCCACTTTTTTCATTTTTCTAAATCTAAGAGCATTATCAAAATTTTTAGAACATAGCGTACTAGTATTTATAAATTACTACGAAATACAATGGACAGCGATCTCGAGATCTTATCTATTGATGAGTACAGAGACTTCATTTTAATAATAACTTCATAATCTTTGAAAAGGTATCACTCACGAATGAACAAGATCTCGAGATCGACTGGGTTTTCAGTCTAATAAAACTCTACCAGCTGGTTCGGTGATTGCAGTGGCGGACTGGCCCAGGCGGGAATTCCCGCCTTCCCGCCCGGGTCCTTTCAGTCAATAATAATAATAATTTTAAAAAGATGGCCTCCCCATGGGGGACTTATGTCCCCCAAAACCCCCGACCACAGATACGGCCCCTTGGAACCCCGCAGAGGGGTGGCATCCCCATATCTGTCTCGTATTTTTATTGAAAGCTCAAAGTCAGATAAAATTTTGGTACCGGTATATATCATACTGCACGACTACAGAGAACAATTGTGTGTGCTTTAGATGTGTGGAAGTTATTTAGTCGAAAATTATTCCTTCCACGATTATTTTTTTTTTTTAATTAACGCCTTGAGGCAACTTTGGCTCAGGTCGGTTCGAAATTGATGGAAGAATTGGTGGAATGGAGAAAGTGGAAAGAAACATGAAAATCCAGAGAAAACTCACGTACACGGTGTTTGTCCACCACAAACCCCTCATAACATGATTAGAAATCGAGCCGACGACCTCAAGCACCAGAGAAGACTGCTCTACCTTTGATCCACTGCGGTCCACGAATTTAGTATATCACGGGGTCCATTCCCAAAAATGTTAGCTCTGATGTTAGTTGAAAGATCTCGTGTCATCGAAAAATTAATTTTACTTAAGAAAACAAAAAGTCCGGGAATATAGGCCTACTTCTAGGGAGCTCGATGTTACAGCTGGAAAATCAATAGAAACCATTTTTAAGCGAAAATAATAAATTATCACAGCATTTCTGATTGTACTTCTTGTCTGGAAAGCAATCGATTCAATATATTTATTAAAGAATTAAGGTTAATGTAAAGCAATGATCTCCAACAAAAGATGGCAGCATTACCTCTGTGTATATCTAATACATTTTAATCGTTGCACGAAATTTCAGTGCTGTTCCTACAAATTCAAGTCTAAAGAGTTCTAAGCTTCAGGGAAGAAAGTTCATAACCAATTCAAGAGTTCGATCAATGCCGATTTTTTTATTTTGGTTTTCCCTCATTGTTGAAATCGCTTGATTGTTGTTGTGAATATCGAAACCTGTAACAGTGAAGCTGTTTAAACAATGAACACAACTACAATTAAAAAATTCGCACGGATCGGACTCTTGAATTGGTTATGAACTTTCTGGGATGAAAGTTAGAGTTCTCTAGACTTGAATTTGTAGGAGCAGCATTAAAATTTCGTGCAACGATAAAAATACAGTAGACATATACGGAGGCAGTGCTGTTATCTTTTTGTTGGAGATCGTTGCATTACATTGACCTTAAGAAACATGCATATCATATAAATCGTGAGTGAACCCCCAGCATAACATACATCTCGTAAACTGCTTAGAATCTACAGTATTTTCCAAGTGACGTCATATGCTATTCAGTTAATGAGGATTAAAGGAGGGAAATGGGCGACCTGATATTTATATATTTGTATGATATAAAAGCTAAAATACGGATTTGACGTGAATTTGTAGTCTCGTTCTCGAGACGAGACAAGACACGAAATGTGTCTCATCTTGTGTGGAACACTAAATATATATACATATATGTCGCCCCAAAAGGCTTCTGCCACTAACTGGGAGGAGACCCCTTAATTACTCTTGCTGAGACTTAAGGGAACCGACCGGGGTAGACGCCTAATGTCCAATCCATACGTTCACGTCGTGGGGCCTGTTAGTACCCAAGCAACTGCTTGGCGAACGAACATGGATGGGCTGCTCACCAACCCGCATTAGCTGACAGCGTGGTGAGTCAAATGTCAGCGCCCCTCCTTTCTTTACATATGATGGTACAAGCAAGGAAACAGCCTCGAGGCCCTTATTGCCCGGAGGACGGAATGCAGCTGGCAACGGCAGCGGTCAGTCCTGCAGGAAGTCAGAGGGTCAAAATGCCCGGGTTTGGACTGTAGACTGCCAGGACACCGACACGGCAACTCGAACGGACCTATATGTTGCGACCCTCAACTGTAAGTCACTTGCAGGAGAGGACAAATTACAAGAACTGCAGAATGAACTTAAGAGGATTAAGTGGGACATCATAGGACTATCAGAAGTGTGGAGGAAGAATGAAGAACAGTTGGAACTACCGTCAGGGCACACGTTCTACT
>JAGDQP010002792.1:6316-17725 GCA_022664845.1 Lepisma saccharinum
AGAGAGAGAGAGAGAGAGAGAGAGAGAGAGAATCCCATTCTCCAATAGGAGGTTACTAAATCATTCACATTAAGCTATTTCATAAACATCACAAAAGAAATGGATTCCAAATAGACTTCTAGTAAAAGTTCGTATATCCTTGTCACTTGCATCAAAATAGTTCAACTTCTACCAAATAAAAATGTTCCGATTTTATATCTAATCTTGATCGAAATATCTTCTAGGAGGAAGAAATTTATCCCTGGCAGGGACGAAAAATAAATTTGTCAGGATGGGAAACTTATTTACCGGGTGGAAGGAAATCCCGGGCATCCCCCCCGTTAGTTCGCACACTGGACATTACAATACCTAAGACCAGATCCTAAAATTTTGTAGTTGTTTAAACATCTTGTTAATTGATGTTTTGTTCACTGCAAGAGGAATTATTATCATCTGCGAATCTAATGTATTTAATTTTGAACTTCTATCACCTTTAGTTTCACCTTTATTATTGAAGCATGTCTTTTCAGTCTATTCTAGAAATATTTTACATAAGAATATTAAAAATATAAATAAGTAGGCGAGGAGTTACGCACGTGCGTGTCTTAGTTCTCTGCCTATTAATTCGTTTAAGTCATCCTCTACTTTACGCTTATTCTTATATTTAAGTATAGGTTTAATCGAAAATTGACGTCATGATACATTCCATTCAAAGCACGTTAAAATACATCACAAACATTTCAATTAACCTGAACTATTATTTATTTTTATCTTTATTTTTATTTTTATTATTATAAAATTTGGTTGTAATTTTATCTACTTTTACGATTTAAATTGCAGTAGATTTTAGTAGCTTCCATTACTCCCCTTTACTATGAAATCAGATGGTATTTGTTTCCTTGATAGGTGTCTTTAGTTCAAGCTACTTCCATTGTGTACTATATTGTACTGGATTTTCATGTCCTACTGATACAAATTATACGCTTACCAATTCACAGGTTCTTCTCAATGTTAAAATTTTGCGTTGAAGGACCAACGTTTGAGAGTTATCATAGTCTAACAACAAGAACAAAAATGAATCTATACAGATGATTCCTAAATAAATAATAGATTCCTTTTTCTTCGAATAATTCATTATAAGGGAATATAGACAATAATATTCAAAACGCGGCTGACAAATCTGTCCAGAAAATGTTATGTACTTAGAATAACCTTCAACCACCATATGTCAATGATGCATACATAACTAAATACAATATTAATTTTGACCAGTATCACTGATATAAAGCCAACAATCTCTAGAGTCTAGACTATATAGTTCCTATAATATAAAGTCTAGAGTTCGCAATGACTTGCATATATGTGATTTATGTCTCATCACTCTTTTGAAATACCAAAAACCTTAGTTAAAAAAAAAATGTAAATTACAGTACTATAATGAGGCTATTGCCTGTTGTGTTGACAGTAAATATACTTAGGGCGCTTTTCAAAATGTTTGGCAACTTTTTTAAATTTTGCCTGCACTCTGATCACTCTTGGTGACCAACCACCATGATTTATAAGTAAAGAATCTAGTATCTACTAACAATTAGTACAAACGCTCCACATTTCAGATCCTTCAGTAATTAACCGGCGTGGTGTTATTTATTTATCGCACACAATTTTCAGGACTAAGTCCCATTTACAAATAGTCAAGGGAGATGGATGTGAGAAGGAAGTCGATCAGAGTCTATTTTGAAGGTACCATCCTCACATTAACCTGGTGTGACTGAGGAAAAACATAAGAAGAATCTGTCAAGATGGCCAACCACTGGGTCGCCGTGGTTCAGGCGGTAACATATCTGACTACGAATCGGGCAACCCGGGTACAGATCCCGGCCAGAACACTGAAGATTTCCTGGTGGTGCCTGGCGCTCGGAGGTGCACTCAGCTTCCTATCAAATCGAGTACCAGAGTGTCTTTGGTGCTCCTGCGCACCTTGGGAAGTAAAAGCGGTCGAGCGTGGAACTGACCATCCCACCTCAGTTCGTACCGTAGATTGATAATATGTGGAGCGCTACCTCCACATCCTCAATGGGCCGTATAAGGCGCGTGCACATTGCACAGGAGATTCCTTTACCTTTTTTTATGGTACTGAGGGAATAACATTCGTAGTGTTATACGAAGTGATTAAAGCTCTATATTACCGTTTGAAATATTACTTAAACATTTTTGGTAGCAAACTAATTATGCGGAATGGCTAGATTTAAGTAAAATTTAAGTAAAAAAAAACTAAATTGGCAACACTGTATCTAACCAGTGTGTGATCCAACTACCTAGTATATTTGTGGAAAATATATTTCTCTGTTTCCTAAATTTCTTATTATGTGAAAATTCAAGTGCATCCGAATATTTTTGGGAAACACTGTATAAGCAAACGTATTATGATGTAAAAGGACGTCAATATTAAATACTTCCATAAAACGCCTTTGCTCTCTTTACCCCCCGCGCACCCTCCTCCATTTACGCAAGAGAATATCTGTTAATAGTCTGTTTCAATTCTTAGCGCGAGCCATTTTATATACGTAGTAGTACTTGCCAAGCTGTTATGGATGCTCGTGACTGGCCACCGCAAACCATGCATGCGTCACTTCGTTAGTATTGAGTCCACAAAGCTGATTGCATCTCAAAACAATGCAACGTAAATAGCCCCTCTCTGTAGTGATAACAGTCTGAATAAACGCACTGCACGGGACAATAGGTCATTTCACGAGCAAGAATATTGATGAAAAGAGTACCAAGCGAGAAATGACTATTGCGAACTAACCTAATATAACAGGAGAAAAAAGTGGTGCGCGCAACCGAGGTCTTTTTTTTCCTTTTTTTTTAGAGAAAGCATTACAGAGCTGTTGTCATTAACTATAAATTTTGATTTCTGGGGCACGATAGCAGAGTATATGAACCTCGCTTAGAAATGCATTTTCTCTATCTAGCATACAGACTGGAGTTCTGTTACCTGGAATAAACTGAAATTGTCATTTTTTTCTCTCTTGACGCCACGGTTTAAATTTTCGTCCAAAATATTTGTCAGCTACGTGATTTTCTTAGCTTCTCTCGAGTTAGATAAGACAAAAACAATTTGTTTGCTATTTTTAAAGACTATGATAAAACTTTATTTTTATTATTTGGGTCATTTTAGTGCATTGCCGATACGAGTGCATTGCTTTTTAAAATCCAAAAATGTTCGTGACCCAGCCGGGTTCGAACCTTAAAATTCTTGGACGTTAACCTGATGCTGAGACTTAATAACTATCGAGGCTGTCTTTTGTCCTTTATGTTTATTTATTGGTAATTGCACTACACGTCTTGCTTTAATCATTTGAAAGGAAAGACTTTATAGAAATTTCATATTTACGAACAACTAGCTAACATGCCCACGCCTTGGTGTAATGGAAATGAAACAGCAGATATTTCTGTTTCTTCTTCTTTTTTTTTTGATAAAACGTTGGTAAACTTTATTTTTGTATGGGCCAGTCTAGTAACTTTTGACTTCGGCCCGTCACGATTATAATTCGAAAGCACTGATAGTTAAAATCCGCAAACATCCATGCTCCTGCCAGATTCAAACCTTCGGGAGTCGCTGGCCTAACAACGCCTCAAACCGCACGGCTATTTAGTCAGCTCTTCTTCTTCTTTAGGCTATCCGTCCGAAAATTAGTTTGTAGCAGTTCTGCTTGGACGTACTCGGAGTAGGGATGGACAGGCAAGATCTGGATATCCGAGATCCGGATCCATTTGGCTATCCCTTACTCGGAGCAGTATTTTTTTCCAACTTTCTCGCGTCCACTACAATCCCAGCTAGGATTGTTACTAGTTCCAAAAGGCTGGGGAGTTGGTGGTCAGTTGGTGTAGTGATTATAGCGTATAGGGTTGCTACGTACGTGGCCCGGATTCAATTCCCGGTCAGTGTCATTTTTTCATGTTTTGCAACACAACTTTTTTACTGTTATGAAAAACATAACTTAAGTTTTCTTTGTACTTAATAAAGAATTGCTCTCCTTTTGATTCAGTTTGCATTTTTTTTCATTTCACAAGTTAAGTTACATTAGGTTAGGTTCGGTTAGAAAAGTCAGGTTAGATTATTTTTTATATATGCGCATTTTGAAATTTTACAGTTCACTGGCATAGGTTAGAAGAATCAGGTTAGATTTTAACATTCTTTTCCTTAGTTCACAATGTTTCGTTGTGGCCTTAAATCTTGCAACGTTAATTTAACTGATTTCCCGACGTCATACAATGATGAAATTTTGCACAGCAACGTAAGTCGGCTGACAATACAGTATTCCATTGTTACTTTCGTATATTTATATACTGTATTTTTAAAGCATATTTTAATTATTTTTTAAAATATGGACTTCTTTACCGTAAAATAAATACTAGTCTGCAACGATCTTGGGTTTGCCTGGTTGCAGAACACTTTTGGATTTGCGTCACAAAACATTAGTTTGAGAAAAAGTATCCGAACACCGAAATAATTCGAAAAAAATAATTAGAAAACGTTTTTAAAGACATACTTTGCTTAAACAATTCGTACTAAAAAGTAAAAAAATAATTTTGTTTATGCATGACTAAAAAGAAACATGGGGTGCGGCAATTCAAGAATATCTGTATATATTTTTCATGATATTCTTTTTTCATTAATCATTACTCTCACAGTTCTGAATGTTACTGCCCCGAGTGCGTCTTGTTCTGCTTTCCTCTAGTCTCTCTCGTCTTTTATCTTCCCCTTACGTTTATACAACCAAAACAACGCAAGTGTGATGTGGGTTCCATATCGTTGTTTATGGCTACGAAAGGATTCAATAACCTTTCAAATTTAAGTAATTAATACAGGGTTACACAAGAATATTTTTTGAAAATAAATAGGCTTTACTGAAACGATAATATTTTGCTGCATTTTCGTGCAGTTATTTAAAAACATTAAATTCTGTAAGAATATAAAAAGATTATTATTTTAAAAGAAAGGATGCCGATAATGATCAAGTTCATTCAATACAATTATTTTTAATGACATATTCTCTTTTAACAATGACCGATTCTATTGTTTCGAAATACAATAAATTAAATATTATATAACTAACAATTCAGCAAAGTATGCTCTTGTGTAGTGATTATAAGTCATTCCAAATTCTTGAACTGAATAAAAAACGTAATAGCAGTCCTAGTTCAAAGTTAAGTTATTCTGAGATGAACCTTTAACACAGTTCTATAATACTATTTTAATAATAATAATAATAAAATGTAATCGAAAGCAAGCGGCATTATTTTTACACATTGACCAATTATTTTAAGAAACAACACCGTTTTAGAAACTAAATAGCTTTTCCTTGTATTTTTTTAAAAAAATAGTAGAAGCAAAGAATATCTGGAGATCTTATTACTTGGAATACCTCAGAAAAGAATATGCATTTAACCCAGATCGAAAAGTTCTGTATAATAAGAATAAGAATCCCATTGCGCTGCGTCACTCTTGCAACACCCTCTTAACGCTTAATAGACCACGCTCCACTTTTTGACATAGCAATAAGGAATGGAAAAAGACAAATTGAAATGGCAATATAAGCCATAAGGGGATGTGATATGTTGCTTAATATGGAATATTTTCTGTGAGGTCAAAATAAACCCCGAAAGTTAAAAGTTTGAGACTATACTTAGTCTACAGTGTTCCCCTGCTTAAATGAAGGAGCCCATGTAAAGATTAGTTGAATTTGAATTTGATTTTAAGGCCTTTAGGCATCATAGGCTCTGGCTGGGATAAGGTGGTGCAGAGAATTTTGGAAGGTAAGCGGACAGGGCCTATTTTTGTAGGTGCCATTTACCTAGTATGACAAAGGGGGAAACCCAGGAAAACCTCAGTCAGGATGGTCGGATTGATCCAAGACCTCCCGAATGCTAAGCCAACTCTCTACCACTGAGTCACGGCCGCTCGGTGCAAAGGTCTATTCACAATGGTGCAAGGATGTGGATTTTTATAGCGGACATACAGACAGATAAACAGAAAAATTAACAGATTTTCAACTTTCTTTTGTAAGATACTGCATCTTTAGGCTCCAAGTTATAACGTCAAACACTTTAAAAAGTATCGTAGCAGAATTTAATTCAATATATCATTAATCTGGTGTGACAAAAAGAATAAGGAGAACCACCAAACTGATTACAAAATTCGAACCCACGTCATTCCGATTCTGAGACGAATACTCTTCCTCTAAGTTACCGCACTCGATCAGTCATATCTTCATCCTTTGCAATCTCAAGGCTTTACATAAAATGTAATCAACTCGTGTAAATACATAGGTAATAGCGATGATGGATATTCTGCTTGAAGGTGAGTCGTCTATGACCCGAAGGTCTCTGGGCAAGGTGGACCAATAGTGGTTTTTCTTCGCCTTCCATCAGGTGAAGATGGCGTCATTTAATCACCTCCAATTTAAAGTGGGCTCGGAACTATTTGCATTCCTTTCGGGTATCAAAACCGGAAACTCCTATTCCTGCATAAAATTTATCGTGCGAATGGTATTACATCGTCCATAAGAAGACTAATAGAAAAATTTTAAATGCCTTAATACGTTCATTATTTTTTCCAGTTTAACAAAAGAACAGCTTTCTTTACTTCGAGAAAACAATTCAGTGGTATAGAAATGGCATTTTCCAAATAAGTGATTCAAATAGCAGGCATATATGTAAGCTAAATTATGTAAATATTTAGGACAGGGTTTCAGAGTTCTAGTCTATTGCGAGCTTAATGAAAGTAAGGTTCCTGAATACTCCATTACTTTACAGTGTCTGTAATCTTACTGTGGATTGTATTGACATTATGTTAATCACGCACAGGCTAATAAAAGCGACCTGTATTCAGTACTATGATGCACTATTTTGTACTATTAGGTCTCTTGTTAGCGAAACTACAGAAAAAAGGACCTTATGATCACGCTCAGTCCGTTCGCCTGTCCGTGTCCAGAAATTAAACCTCAAGAACCACAAGGTGTAGAGAGGAGGTTGAGGTGTTGTTGGAAAAGTTTTGACTGACTAGGTCAGAGCCTCCGAAACCGCCTTGATTCATGCACTGGTTCAGTGCTGGCAACCTATTTTATTTAAAAAAATAATTGATTAGACGTATAGATCGATAAACCTATCTACACCTAACCCGCCTCAAACATTATTCGGCAGAACAGAAAAATACTGTTGGTGTTCCCATCCCCAAGCACGCAGTTGTCAGTGTTGTCATCTCGTGTCAACAAAAATATCCTATATTATGAACCACAAGGTGATTATGGTATCGTTCGAGAGGTCGTGGCTTGACTAGACGAGAGATACCAGAACCGTCATGATCAGGTAAAGAGTTATCAGTGTTGCCAACCATTTTAAATTCAATATGCTTCCATTTTTTAGACTTACCCGCACCGAACTTGGTACTGTGTGGGTTTTACCATTTTTAGAGAAAAACTCTAGTTGCCAGTGCTGCCAACTATTTTTATAAAATTGAATATTTGTGTGCCTGAGATGTTATCATGTGACCACAGCCTTCGCAATTGTTAGTAGAATCTCAAAGCTTACTCTTGTCTAGCAAAAAGCTATGATTAACCATCCACCAATAAACCAGGAGATAATCCGTTTCTTTTACTATAGTTCCTCAGAGTCTTAACTGTTTTTAACAAGTCATGATTCAATTTAATATATTTTAATGAAATATACGCAATTTCTACATTATTATTAGTTTCTGATAGGAGATTATCATGGAGGAATTTATGTTTAGTACCTATCGCATCTACTCCAAATTTTGGTCTTATATTTCGAGTTAGACATCTTGTAGACGAGTGAATCAGAAATGTAACATTAGTCATCTATTTTTATGCAACCATAATTTATTGATACGCTGCATTCCAGAATTTTTCGTTTTCAGTTCTAAAAGCTTGAATTAGATGACAGAAAGGTATGTTGTTGATCGTATAACAGAAATGAATCACAGTGTGTGTGTGTGTGTGTGTGTGTAGTATATTTTTTGTAAACATATTTATATTTAACATTTTAAATCAACAAACAATCTGCTCATTTCCTCTGAGAATATATATTTTTCTTTATCTAATCAGCAGAGAAACCTTCTCTCTCATGCCTGGAAAAAACTCATTAGCAAAGCTAAGGTACTTTCTTGATTATATTTATAATTGAAAGCGGGGTCACGCAAGCCTATATATTGGGTCATGCAACATAGTTCCCTATCTAATTAATACGCTTCTATGCGAGTGCGTGTCTATCTATGACTCTGTGTGCAAGTCAACCCTATGTATATGCGCGTGGCGATTTTATTTTGTCCTTTTAATGGAATAAGTAAAACAGTGGAATAAGTAAATCAATAACGCTGTAAGATGTTTAAATGTTAAAAATTAGGGGGAAAATGTAACGGAATTTTTTTTGGACGATTAGTATTGAAGAAACTTCAGAAATATTAGTAAACTTACGAAAAATTGATGTATATTTAATTGAAGAAAAGCAAGAAAAGTCTATACAAGCCATAATCACAAGTTACGCTAATTGAATGATAAATATTACGTTTTTTATCCTTGCAAAGATGTTTTAAAATACTTGTGGCTAACGTAGATATAGACCCCTACAAGGTGTAATATAACAGTTTCTCTTGATTTGTGCACACAAGTAAAACCAAATAAACAAAAGTAATAATAAACATAGAACGGAGAAACATTTCATTTCTGAGATAATCTACCATGACTCGGAATTTTGACAATTTTTAGATCGATATTGTGACTAAATGGAAGAAACCAGAAAGCCAAACAACGTTCGACTTGAGCTGTTTGCGGTTTAACCAAATAATTACATTTTCATAGAATTATCCAGTTTTTATAAATAGCAAAATGAACTATCTTAGATTTTAATGTGCGTTGAGTTGCATGACAAGTAACTGATGTGGCAAAAAGAGAACTAGATTTTAACATAAAAAATATATATTTTTTTAAAATGTGAACAAAATATCTCTAAACTGTGTAGGGAATATAATTTTGTGGTTTCAAATGATGATTACAAAAAGTATTATAATTGTATTTGTTACATTTAAAGCATACAAGGGGAAAAAATCAAATTTTCCCCTTTCAAAATTAAATCGAATAATTTCGGAATATTATACGAAAACTGTAGTTCATTTCTGAGGAAAAATAAAAGGTATTTTAAACTGAACTATGACATCTGTTAAATCACACTCTTCATCTTAATTTTGAACATTCCGTTAATCAACTATAAACGCAAGTAAACAAGGTATAATTGCCAATACACTTAGCAATGTTTCTCCGTTGCGTGTGCGTCAACATCAAAGCGCGTAAGGTAATCATACGTATACGCTTACTCACTTGATTCAGAGTAGCAGAACAACTGTTCTTCGGGACGCTGAAGTTTCAAACATACCGAACTGTTTTGGTTCGGTCAAACTGTATTGTACAGCATAAGCTACGAACACCTCTGCATCAACACGGAAAACTCGGCCTCGTAGAGAAACAAAGAGAACGAAGGTAGCATAGCAGAACTTTCTGTGTTCTGTTATAGCTAGGGCCCGAATCCTTAGGTTGTAACTTGTTTTATTATTTACTTGGTAACATCACTATTGTAAGATATATTTTCGTTTCATTCATTTTCGTTTCTCAATCAAATGTGCGAATCCTGTAGATTCTGAAAATGATAAAAATGGGTTAAGAACATAAAAGAGGCTAAATTGAACATTTCAGAAAAAAATAATAAAATTTCGTATTAAATTATCAAACTCCTACTGTTAATAGGAAAAACGTGCACGAATGTTTATTAAATCTTAATAATCTGAGCCATAGTTATAACGCAGTCGAAAGGTACTTGAATACCTGAGGCAACAGACTAATGCACTAATACCTTCATTCATAAAATGTGTATTCTTGCGTCAATCGAATTCTCAATATACAAGACGTTTTCTTGGTATAGCATAGTAGTAAAATTTTAAAAAAATAATAACAAACCTTTTAAGGACATACTTTTCTTTAACGAAAGTACTAAAAAATAAAGAATAATTTTGTTTATGCATGACTAAAAAGAAAAACATGGGAGGCGCTTTCATATAAATCGCTTTATAAATTCTTTAATCGGAGCACCACATACTTTTTTTTAATCATGCATAAACAAAATGTCTTAAAAAGTTTTTATTATTTTTTTCGAGTTATTTAAGTGTTCTTAAATACTTTTTCTCATTCTAATATTTTGTGACCCGAATCCTAAAGTACTGCAATCAGCAAAACCCAAAATCATTCCAGACTAGTATTTATTTTAGAATAAATAAGTCCATATTAAAAAGAAATATTAAAATATGCTTTTAAAATATATAATATAGAATTATATAAAAGTGACAGTGGAATATTGTATTGTCACCCGACTTACGTCGCTGTGCAAAATTTCATCATTCTACGACGTGGCAAAATGAGTTAAATTAACTTTGCAAGATTTGAGGACACCACGAACCATTGTGAACTAAAGAAAAGAATGTTAAAAGAAGATAAAAAAATCCCTTTCGGTAGGCCTACAGGCTTAGGTAGATTTCGAAGTTTCGCTGGGGGCCGGGGCTCGCCCCCCAACTTCAGTGCTTTTGAGAGGATGCGCCTCCTTTATCTTAACCAAAATCTCCCTGCAGCACTACACCACCACGGAGTACATCTTCACCCTCCCACGGTTGGCTGCGCCCCCAAAGGGAAGATTTGCCCCATTTATTGTAACCTACTCTTGGTCATACACCTTCATTGAAAATTTCGTTTCTCTACCTTGAATGATTTGGAAATTGGGTTTTTGGGGCGGCCATTTTGGATCCAAGTTGACGACTTTTCGAAAGTTTTCTTATTTTGTCGTGACCTACTTGTGATAGTACAACTTCAAGTAAAATTTCATTTATCCAGCTCAAACGGTGTGCAAAATGGGATTTTGGGCGGTCATTTTGGATCCAAGATGGCGACTTTTCCCAAATGTTGTGATATTTCCCTAAGCTACTCGTCATAATGCACCTTTATGCCAAATTTCGTATCTCTAGCTCAAACGGTGTGGAAAATGGATTTTTAGGTCCGCCATTTTGGATCCAAGATGGCGTCTTTGAACTCATTAGGTAACATTTTCATAATCAAAAAGTGATGTTGTACCTTTATGCCAAATTTGATTTCAATAGCCCAAGCGGTTTAGGCTGTGTATTCTATACAACAATGGGTTCGGCGGCCATTTTGGATCCAAGATGGCTACCGATTTTGCTCATTAACGAACTTAACCGAGCTATTAAGCCTAGAAACAACATATAAAAATTTGGTTCAAATATCTTCAAAATTATGGCCGCTAGCGCCATATATATATATATATATATATATATATATATATATATATATATAT
>JAGDQP010002792.1:17825-100422 GCA_022664845.1 Lepisma saccharinum
TATATATATATATATATATATATATATATATATATATATACAGTATATAAATATACACTTTCATATCGTACCGATCTCAATAGGTATATTTTCTTCGAAATCTACCTAAAAATGATCATAAAAATCATTCACTAACTTCACTGAGAAGAATAGATTATAGCTTCTTAATGTCAAAGATAGATTATTGCAGTGTTCGATTTGTGATAATTTAAGAAGGGGGATACTGACACTAGTGGTTGCTGGTAAGTTGCAACCTAGTACCTATTTGGGTAGAAATACAAAGATTTTATCCCTGGTTGGGATGATATTCGGAATCAACAACCTGGGATAACATTCTTGCGTATCAGGGAAAATCCCCGGCATCCCCCACGGCAAATCAAACACTGAATTATTGTAAAACTTTTCAATATTGTGTTCTTCAATCTTTCTTTTCACGAGGCTTACCTTCAAGTTACGAGGGTCGTTCAATAAGTCCTTTGAAATACAAATTATTTTAGGTAGTTTTTTTTTTATTTTTCAACATAACCTCCTTTTAGCTCGATACACTTTTCCCAGCGTTTCTTCAACTTTTTTAAGCTGTCCAAAAAGTAGGATTTCGGAAGATCCTCAAAATAGGCATCTGTTTGGGCGATGATCTCCACGCTCAACGTGAATCTTTCTCCGGCGAACCATTTTTTCAAGTTTGGAAATAAAAAAGTCACTGGGGCAAATTTGGTGAATACGGTGGATGTAATAATTCGAACTTTAATTCCATAATTTTCGCCATCGAAACTGCGTAGGTGTGTACCCGTGCATTATCTCCACTGAGAGCAAATGCGGCACCTATCTTGCCGAGATTTTTTCACGCCCAATTTTTCGTGCAAAATTGAAAACACTGTACCTTGTGATGTGCCTGTGGCCTCAACTATTTCGCGCACTTTGATTCGTCGGTCACTCGAAACCATATCGTGGATTTTGTCAATCATTTCGGAGGAAGTCTCTTCCACTGGACATTCCAAACGATGTTCATCACTTGTTGATGTACGGTCACATTTAAACTCATTTACCCAATTATAAACAGTCGCAACACAGGGGCAGATTTGCCATGAACTTCATTCAACTCGGCTTTGATCTCTTTTGGTGTTAAGCCTTTTAAACAGAAGTGTTTAATCACTGAACGAAACTCATTTTTTTGGTTTATTTTCTATTTGATTTCTGCATAAACAAAAGTTTGTTGCTATGAAAATTAAAACATGTGGTGGATATAGCTGAAACTTGAACAGCAGTATAGTGAGAGATGACGCTTACCAAGAGCCCCTTTCAATTCTACGAGTGCCATCTCTTGGATTTTCTAAGGACTTATTGAACGACCCCCGTATTATTCCTATATTTAACTCTTACCATCAGGAAACTTGTTCGCATGAAAGAAGACTATTATATCAGATTTTTTTTTTCCAAAAACGTATTTTATTAAGGATAATCTAAAGCAACGATCTCCGACAAAAGATGGTAGCACTACCTCCATATATGTGTAATGTATTGTATTTTCAGTTACACGAAATTTCATTGCTACTCCTACAAATTCAAGCCTAGAGAGTTAAAGCTTTCAGGGAAGAAAGTTCATAATCAATTCAAGAGCACGATCGGAACCGTTTTTTAATTTTCTTTTTTGTTCATTGTTGAAAGAGCTTCATTTTTATAGGTTTCGATATTCACAACAACAATGAAGCTATTTCAACAATGAAGGAAAGCGAAAATAAAAAAATCGGCATCGATCATGTTCTTGAATTGGTTATGAACTTTCTTCCCTGAAATTTTGAAGTCTCTAGGCTTGAATTTGTAGGAACAGCAAGGAAATTTCATGCAACGATAAGAATACGTTAGACATATAAGGAGATAGTGCTGCCATCTTTTGTTGGAGATCGTTGCTTTAGAACATCCTTAATGAAAACAAACGGAGATTTACTGATATACTGATTAATGAACAAGGAATTTAAAAAAATGCCAGAATACTGATTGATTCTTACTGAACAACTGAATTTCCAATAAAATGTAGTATTCTCTACTTCAGTATTCAAACAAAATGAAATATCAAAACTACAACTGTATAACAGCTTGCTCAGTAATGATTTCATTACATAAATATGAAACTTTTCTTTAACGTTCTCTCATTTAGGTACCTCATATTTCTCTTGGAATTTAATAAAATCCTTTTAGTTCTAAAGGATCGTGTAAAACCGATACTACTCAGAGAACAAATCTTCCTTATAGAAGGATGAAGATTATGGAATATTCCTAAAATATTCCGAACTTTGCTTTTATTCCTGCAATCATGTGAAAGTGTTATTTTGGCAATAACTATAGCTTTAATACTTCTGTCCTTCACCTATAAATCTCTTTTAAAGAACGAGGTAGAAAATGAAAAGAAAAGTGAGAAAAGAGCAGTTAGACTCTACCACTATGTGAAACCCAAGTACTTTACTAATCACTACGTATCACTAATCACAGTGCACCAAACAACATACTTAAAGTACTTTTGTCACTTTTCGTTAACTCAAGAATCTTCGTATAAATACTGCTTATATTCACAACTACAGTTTCTTTTTTTTTTGGGTGTGTGTGTGTTAGCCTTTTTCTGAGACTCATGACACTTACACAAAAACTCCCTAGCCACCATAAATATGCAATTACTTCAATTAATTAAATCCTATAGATTCTAATGCATTAATTCATAGTAGGGCCATACGGCAACTCAATTTCATTATGAAAATTCAAATACTTATGAAAAATCGAAAACAAATTATCATTATCCGGAGATACAAATTATCACCTGCTACACCCACCGTATTTAAAATCTAACTGAAGTTAAGATGGCGCCAAGTCACTATCCGACGGAAACACGCGTCAGAAGACGAACCAATCAGAGAACGCTTCACATTTTGAGGATACTATTTGAATTTTCAGGCCTTTTCTCCAAATGAGCATTAAGTTGGGCATTTTAATCCATATACTGGATATTATACAATACAAAACCTACTCACTGAAGTTTCATTTTGTCAGCGGGAAGAAGTCGTGAGTAAATGTCAAATGAGGAATGCAAAGCTCGTATGTGAACATTCAACGCATGACCATCTCTTAACTGACGCGTGAAGCTATATGTATTCAGCTTGTTTCACAGCATGCACTCTTTTACATCAGGATCGCTGTATCAAGCATTCTGGCTCCTCCTATTTATTTAGAACATTGGGCTTTATAGTAGTGGTTACGCTGTTTTAATTTGAGTTGATCAAATGGCTCATTTTTCATTTGCAGTTAAGCTATTTGTGAAATCCTTTGATTTTTCACAATCGTGTGCCATATCTGGGTTGTAGGTGTGTTATTCAAGCTACTTTATTCAATCTACACTTAAACAAGCCATGAGTTACTCATACACTGTAAAAAGAAGTGCGCGGGTCTTTTACAGTTCAAAAGCATTTTTCGGACATCTCAAGTGAGTCACTTTGGAATAATTTTCCACTTTTGATTACTGTTTTAGCACATTTTGAACATTTTCTAACACAAATTTAAGCTGTTTTGGTGGTTAAGTAAAGAAGTAAAAGATGTCGGGAGCGAGGATAGAATCCTGGTTGTCTTGATGATAGCATATTACTTAATACGGAAGAAGTGTTCCCCTTCACCTTCAGAGATACATGATTCTCATTCACCTTAACCTTCAGACAGATCTGATTCTCACTTCCTTTCACTTTTAGAAAGACATGATTCTCATCCACTTTCAACTGCATAGTCACCAATATGCAAAGATCTCTCTGGAAGAGACGGTACACGGACCTCGTGAATTGAAGGAAATCCTCCAGAAAAACGCAGATTTCGATGTCAAGGACGTCCTAGATGATACGCGGTAGGACTTGTTTTGATGACTCACACATCGAAAATTCGTGGTTCTTGTTTCAATCTTCCATGTGTTCTGACGAATCGAAGAAGTAATTTTTCCATGACATAGTTGAAAATCATGGCAAGATGCCACTTTGAATCATGTATTTAGTTTCAATTATGTACTTGGTTGTTCAACAAATGCCAAAAACTCAATAATTCATTTTCTTATTTTGTTTTAGAAATATGAATTAGAGAGTCCATGTGTTGGCGAAGTGTAAAAACTATATGCAAGTTTCAGAGTACATGAGTGCTATTAGAAGTGTTTTCCCGCACTATCGGATTTCTCAGTGAATTATCTAAGAACTCTAAGCCATCCCATTCAAGAAATATGTTTCTACTTAATAGGTACGGTGTGATGTTCTAAGACAAATAATAATATGATGCGGTAGAATCTAAAGAAGTTTTTCCAGTCATCTCTTTAAGTCTTGCATGGACAAACACTTGGAGAAGGAAGATGATCCCTTCACTCGTTTCCAATCCTGAAGTCGTAGACTCTTTCGCACGTGCTTCTTTTTCTTTTGTCTGGTTTCCTTAAGTTAAGCTAAGAAACATTGAAACCATCAGAATCACTGTTTCGGATTTCATGACGCAATTGGGGACAAACAAACGAAAACACTTCGAACGGATAATTGAAACCATACAAAGAAATCTTTAAAGAACACACGTTAATTGGAATTTTCTTCCCCAAACACTATTCTTATATTTCTGCAACCCTTACTGTCCAGTTTTGCTCGCAGGTAACAGCATATCAGGATAACACGAAAATGACGCGTGGCTTCTTCTGCAGACAAGTAATCCTTCAGGAAGGAAAAAAGGACTGGAATAAACTTGATTGTTGTTGTGTGTGGTTTATTTTCCTTGCTCGACGTCAGCGACAGCTGGCGCCTAAGGACTTCATTGTCTGTTGACGTCATGAAGAATAAGTCATGTGTGACACACTGTCTGTTCGTACTTATTCGAATTATTAGAAATAAAAAAACAACAACATTGGTCTGCTAATAAGGAAATACAACAAACTATGAAACTTGCCGAATTTTGAAAAGTGATTTTTTTGTTTCTCTACATAGTGAACATATATACAATGTTCCCATCCTCTCTCTCTCTCTTTAATGTATGTGTGTCATTGGTAGAATGAAAGAAAAGACGCAGGTAACATTAAGAACTGCTATTGTTATTACCATCGTACTAGCCTGGGAGAAAGTGGATAATAATTCAAAATTAAATTTGTGTCACCTGATTATGGTCACTATACTTGATCATTACGACTTTTTATGTGGTCTATTAGGGAGTTGCGGCCTTTACACATACCCAGGAGAGGCTCAGAGTTATCGACCGAGCATTTATGCTAAGGCTTGTCAAGCTATTTTTCGTTCAGTACATCCAAAATGGTACCTAGATTAATGTCCTTGCCGATATCTCCCCCTTCTCTTCTCTCATGGACAAGGGTAAAGTTAAGACAAGTAGTAATGCACCATACTGTACAAATCTAGAAATGCGGAATTTCATTTTGTGCACTGTAAAATCATTTTACTATTTTGAAAACCTTAAATGAGCTTTTGACCACTTCTTGTACACCTTTTAACTTTCTCACAAATTTCCAACACTTTTTATACACTTTTGAACATTGGTCAAAGACTATCAATAAGCGGTTTAGGATAGAAATCAAAATTAGATCCAAGAGTAGAATCCAGGTCATCTCCGTAATCCATTAGTTTAACCAACTTATGTACGAAAAACAAAGGAAATTCTTAATTTTTCGAATGTAAAAGTGAGTGAACTGTAGATTATCACTTATCAGGATAGATTGTAAACGAAATGCTTATCTAAAATTTCTTGAGAAACTAAACATCCAAAATTAAGCTCCAGGAAGATAAGGCCCAGACTTACTCTATATAATTTCACTGTTCACTGACTCTAATTTTCAATGTGAGGAGACACGTTGTAAACTGCGACAAATAAAATATAGTAGCTGGTTTAGAACCGTTCTTATTCGAGGCTACGGCTATGTATCGGTGAACAGAGTTAGTGTGTTATTTCACCGTTATATTAGAAGCAAGTTGATTCACTACTCCATTACGCGAAAATCCATAAAATACTACAAATTGTATTCGAGACTCATATGACAAAATTTGCAACACTGCTTTCCTTGTTACATTGGTAAATTGGACCAAAGTTATCATCAGGGGAGGATTTCAGCCCTTGCCCGACCTGGCCGGGCCAGGCTAAATGTTTCCAGAGACATGGCCAGGCTAGGCTAAATCCTGCTGTAGCCCGTTATACTTCATATTTTTTGTTCTGTGGATAAACAAAAATTAGTTTACAAAATTCGTCGGATTAAAATGTAAATACTTTATTAACCTGGCAGTGCCAAAGTTCTCACAAGCATTACCATGTCAGCTAGCTTTGTGCTTGCCCAGAGTTTCTTTCAGATAAACCTCTCCGTGGAATAGTTGTACAACTCCAAAGGTTCTTTAGAAGTGTTCAGGGAATTTGAAACTGGATTCGATATGCTATTTCCAGTAGCGTAGCTAGAAACCTCTCTCCCCGCTGATAAGAAACTTTTAGGGATCTTGTTCTAGCAGCAAATCCCACATGCAATTTTAACAAATTCTTGCTGCATGCAAAAAAACAACAACAACAAAACAAAAAAACAATAAGGGTGCAGAACAGTGTTACCAAATTTCTAAAGCAGATCCAGAATGAGTGAAAATTTCCGTCCAGGCATAAAATCTCTCTCTTCCTTTCACCAACTAAGACAAAGTTTTAAAATCAAATTTGAGATTTCTCGCTTGTAGGGTCCTCGCGGAACTCTCCTGCCTATTGCTATTCTTTCAGAACGTTTCTGGGTATATTTGTATACTCTGGTAAAAATATTACCGGTGCCTCCCGAAAGAAACGCTGATCCTTTTATAGAGCCCTGCAATCTGGCCCGAATTCGGGACGTCCCGGCTCGAATTTACATCCACACCGATCCGAGGCCCCGCACACACACACACACACACACACACACACAAAATGAACCTTCTCGAAAAGTAAGTAATAGCATTTTGCACCCATTTTTCTGGCTACGCCGGGCTGGCCCGACGTTTTCCGGACTCATATCGAGCCGAGATGTGAAATATTCCTACTTCCTAATTCATGCATAAGAAAACATTACACTGTAAAGCTTGTTAAATTTGATAAAGATAAAATGAATGTTATGGGCGGTAACAGCACTATGGTTGTTAAATTTGATGTTTGATGTTAAATTTTACTCTGTTTACCGAGTACACCGTACAGCAATTTAAGAAAAAGAAATCATCTCCATTATCATACGTCGTAATCACAAGCCTTTATATGATTGTCTTTCTACAAATGAATTTGGAAAACTTAGGGGAACATCATTTGGTATATGAGCCATTCTAGTAACTTTGACTTTGGGCTGTCACGATTAAATGAGTGTAACAGTTCTTAAAATCCAAAACCCATGCTCCAGGCGGGATTCGAACTCGCGGCCTTGGAGACGCTGGCCTAACGCTTCAGACCATATGACTACCTCGGTCGGCACAAATGAATTTAAAGAAAGAAACTTCAACATCCCATAACTACAACGAAGAACAAAAGGAAACATATGCCACTGTTAGTTATGTTTCTTAACTAACTTAATAGAAATAGGCTACAAACTTCCTTGTTATACATAAATTTTTGTAGTTGAAGATATATTTTATCCAAGCTACTATTTATTTCAACTTTAGATAATATTAACTACATTTCTAGAAGGAGGTCGATCTTCCCACCTACAATACACGTATGTTTGGACAGAGTATTTGCTTTTGTGAAACTGGCAAATCACTACGGCCAGTGTTTTCAGGTATACAGATTTATCATTAGTTCTTTTATTATTTCTAATTTATTAGACCTTTGTATTTAGGATTTATTGCTGCTGGATGCCCATACTAAGAGATGGTGCATTTTCTCCTTTCCCTCCTTCAACCGCTCTTGTTTTCCAGTATGATTGTAAATGAAACAGCTACTTACCTTCAAAGAGATGATAGTCATTGCAAACTGGAAACTCCGACATACCACGGAAGGGAACAAAACGAGACGCACATAAATACGGTCGCTAAGACCGTGAATAGTAGGTAAAACATCCATTGTGACTTTTTTTTAAAGCAGAAACATAGCATCATATTAATTTTTCCTTCTTTCTTTGGTGGTTTGTTTTTCATGTGAAGTGCGGTCGTGAGTCATAAACCCCTGGCTTGAGACAAAGAGGAGAAGCGATCAAATTGACAGAAACTGAGGATGGCCAAACGGTAGTTCTATATTTCTTTTTATTTGAAGAATAAGAAGTGGAAGGAAAAAAAAAGCATGGATCTGAATAGTTTTGAAACAGGAAGGAACTGGTTTAATTGCTGGGCTTTGCGACCAGACCGGGAATTAAATTCGTAACTTGGAAGGAGGAATTGTTATTTGTTGCAAAAAGAGAATATTTTTTGTGCAAGATTGAAGTCGTATTCCTTGTCGTTATTTCTTAAAATAACTAAAGGAGTTGATCCCTGTATGATCCTAGTTAGGCGTGAAGAATTGACGGGCTAGTGGCATAAAAAGAGAGCCCATTATTTTGTGAGGAAGCATTCGAAGGTCTATGGAGAACTGAGTAATTTCATCTAGGGGGTTGAGGGGTCAGGGTCCTTTAAGTGAAATTGATTTACAAATAGTATTTGCGGAGGCTTATCATATTATCGTGTCTGTGAAGTTTTGTGTTGAGAGACCGCTTTCTTTCAAGCACAGGCGGATCAATGAGTGGGTACCTTTATTTACTAGTTCTTTCTACCAGAAACATTGACCCAGATCAGAGATTTACCCAATATGCAAGAGAAATATGCCTAAAAGCTGTAAATATCAATTCATATTCAACAAATGGTCAGCAGCAAGAATGTCAACTTTCTCAAATACGAACTTTACTTTTCGATGGTTTCCAATCTATAGAATTTGGAACTACTTGACTTGAACAAGCATGAAAATATTAATTTTGTTACATCTCACAATAATCGAGAAAATAAGGCACGTTACTGACACAAACTTCTAATGAATATTTTTTTTTGTTTGTTCTTTTTGTTAGTATGGTCAGTGGGTGATAATAATTACTTGAGAATGAGTAATTAACTCTCACCCTTTATTTAAGCATTTCAATGCTCAATTTCTGTATCCTATTTTCACTTGACGAATGCGAAAGAAAACTGGAAGGAGGACGGACTCCCTAATCGCTGGGCATGTCCCCCTAATCGCCGGCCATGTAATCCTTTCTCTTCCATGCAATATTGAATATTCCTCCGCCAAGTAGTTGACCAGGTCAAAAAATAAAACTGAAATCCACCCCTGGTTACCATGGTTATCGTGTACAAGGAAATGGTAGTGCCATATGTGTGTTTTTTTTGTTTGTTTTTTTGCGTCACGAATACATTTTTTAAATAATATTTTTCGAATACCACTCAACCTTTGTCAGCACTGAAATAATATTAAAACTATTTGCTCTAAGTACTTATATGTCAGTCATAAATTCCCAAAGTTTGTTCTCTCTATTTGGACATATTCTCGGCAGTCCCCATGCCAACGAAGGCCTGTAATTTGTAATCTATTGATGCTTACGATATACGGAAATGGGGTATGTTTCCACAGAAAAGCAAGTCTGTTTGCCTCTCTGAGTAACTCCAATGTTTACTTAAGATTTACGTAAATAATCTTAATTTATTAATGATCTTAATTCCTTAATGCTCTCTCTGGTTCGCGGCTCAAGCTCAAAGTCAAAAGTAGGTTCGTGGCGTGGAAAAGAACTAGTTGGATCACATTGATTTAGGCCATAGAGTTTCGAGAATATGAAGAAAGGGGGTCTAGATGATATATAAATTGACACTTATTGTAAACTGGACTTTGCTGGCAGAGAAACAAGACTGCAATTAACTGGATGTGTTTTGGTGAAACTCCTTTTAATGATTTAGAGAAGGTTAATTAAGAAACTTCCAAGATAAAATGAAGTTAAAAAAGAAGAAAAAAGACTTAAAGAGAATTTTGCTTCTCGCATCTACACGCTGTATTGAACTGAATGGCCTTTTCGTATCTTTGACTCAGAGCGTTGCATAATTATGTGTGTTGAGAAACAGAACAACAAGAGTGAAGTGGAAAATTAGTTACAGAACCGTAGTAAACAGGTCATGGCGCTCATTTGGCAATCCTGATTTTCCAGGATGTGAATCTGCCATATGTCGGTCATGAGCGTTTTCTTTTTCCTCCTCTGATTTTCCGCGAAACAAAACGTTGAAACCTGGTTTTTGCGAAAAAAAAAAATCCTTAGCAAATACTTTTGCCTGTGATTCTTGACTCTTTTTCTTGCGCGTTGTTTTGTATGATAAGTGGTAAATTTATCAGTAGAGATGTTTGAAATTCCAGAATTGAAATCAGGATTTTGGAATCGGAATTCTTTGGAGTGTCGAAATGTTCAAAATGTCGAATTCTGGAACTTTGAAAGTCGGAATTCCGAACACTCCTCTTATCAGAGACAAATAATGCTGATTTCAATTAATTTAGTAGTAGGAAAGAAGTTGTAACAAAAAAAATATTTCATAAGAAAACTCACGGGAGAATGTATTTCAGGATTATTTTCTTCTATTTCACTTACATTTATGGGACCGTGACATGTCTGAGGGATGGTGTGTGACAAGCCATAACTGCTTGTCTAGTCCATAAATAAAATGAACATCACACTGCCGGAATACATTCTCTTCTGAGTCTACCTGTTGCGTTTATATAAATTGACATATGCACGAGGTGTGATTGAATTGAATTGAATTTTATTAATGGCTTGAGGCATCTTTGACTGAAAACACGTGGCGTGATCGTAAGATAAGATGAATAGACTCATCCAGGTCCGACGAGAATGAGTGCTGATATTGCTGTATCGACGAGACTTTGAGCTTTAAGTGTAGCCCATTCTCGAACACAGTCCTTCAAATGTAACATAAACCTTTGATCAAGACCTTATACCGTAATATACATATGTATAATTCACAGCCATATTCAATCCACTATTGAATGAGGCCTCTCCCGGAGGGAGGAGTTGGTCTACCTACTGCTCCCATGCTGATTAGCCTTTTTGGGAGAGGAGAGCCGAAGCTCTCACCTGTGATCGCCACTGTCTTTTATTCACAGCAGCTCCTAATTGTCCTCACGATGCTAGGTGGTCACCATTCTAGACCCTCTCGCTTTAGAAAAAATCCCTTGGCAGAGCCGGGAACCGAACCCGGGACCCCACGATAGGCAGTTAGCGACGGTAACCACTAGAGCAGCAGGTTAAAAAACAAGTCATTTTTCGAAATGTCATGTTTTTAAAAATTAATTTTAGCTAAAAATATTACCCCTTTTCCAACTTTAAATTTTTCACTTTCTTGATGTAGTCTAATAGATGTAGCAGTCGAACAAATATTTCTCAGTAACTTGATGTATGTACTTTCTATATCTTGATGTTCAAGTGATTGAAGTACTGCTGACAAGGAGACCGAATCGAAAGCCTTTTCAAAATCTATGAATCCCAACATAGTGGAAGTTCATATTCATTAGCCCTTTCCATAACTTCATTCAATGTTTGTATGTGGTCCATTGTGCTAAATCCACGACGAAATCTGGCTTGTTCCCTTCCCTGGTTAAAATCCAAGTCCCATCAATACGATTTAAAATAACTTTGATGAACATTTCGTATAGAACTGACAGTAAACTAATTGGTCTGTAGTTTTCTATGCGTTCTTTTTCCTCTTTCTTGTACAATAAAATAATAACAGCTTTATTCCAACTTCACGGTATTTCTCTCTTCCTTAGGCACATCGAGAATAATTTCGCAAGTTCCTCTTTCATCTTTTCACCTCCCCATTTAAACTTCTCTGCTGTGAACCCATCTTCTCCTGGCGATTTCCCGTTCTTCATCCCTCGAAGTACTTTATCCACTTCTTTCATTACGTCTGGCACATCTACATCATTTTCTTCTGAGTCTTCATTTCCTAGCTCTTCTTCGGAGTAGTACAATTCTCTGTAGAAATTTTCAAATATTTTTATAATTTCTTCCTTAGTTCGTATTACGGTTCCGTCTGGTCTCTTAACTGCAATTATTTGCTTTTTTCCTGTCATGAGCTACTGTTTGGTTTTCTTCAGGCTCTTGTTTTCCTCAATTGTATTTAAAACAAGATTTTTGTTATATCTTCGTACATTCTCTCTTATTTTTTTCCTTACTACGGTTTTATTTATTTCTATGTTCTCAATCCTCTTTATGTAATTTTTCTCTTCTTTCATTTCCCTTCTTTTCTTCATCAAGAGTTTAGTCTCTTCTGAGATTTTGATCTCTCTTTTCTTTCTGGTGCCTGCTATTTCCTTGGCTGTCTCTCTTATTATCTCAGTCGGTATTTTATTTCTGCTATTGTTGTCTTCTTCATCCTCTAACTCTTCCATGGCGCGGAGTCTGTTGCTTAGTTCTATCTCAAATGTCTGTCTGTGTTTCCCTAGATTTTCCAGATCTAAAAGTGGCGGTTTTCCTCTGATAAGCTTCTTTCTGTCAAGTCTAGTATTTAGTTTCAGCTTACATCTCACCATCCTATGATCACTCGAGACTTTAAAACTGTTCAGAACAGACTCATCTTGTAGAATTTCCCTGTTATTCGATAGAACTTAGTTTATTTCGTTTTTGGTCCCATTTGGGCCTTTCATGTTCACTTCCTCTGGGGCGGTTTCTAAAAAAGTGTATTGGAAATGAACAGTCTATTGACTTCTAAGAATTCCATTAACTTCTCTCCTCTCTTTTTTATTTTGCCAAATCCAAAGTTTCCAACTTTCGTGTCACTGCTCTGCTTGGTTCCTACTTTCGCATTGAATTCTCCCATTACAATTTTGTAATGCGAGTTGCTGCTATCCAAAATCTTCTGTACCTACTCGTATAGGTCTTCGACTTTTTTCTCTGGGTGTGAGGTTGTTGGAGCATACACTTGTATAATTTCCATACTGTATCTCTTGTTTATCTTTACCCGTGCGATTCTATGTGAAATTACTTCAATTTCTGTGATCCGTGTCTTCAGGTCCTTATTAATTATTATTACGTCAACACATGTCGGGTTTCCATTTTCTGTTCCTTTGAAGTAGAACGTGTGTCCTGCCAGTAGTTCCAACTGTTCTTCATTCTTCCTCCACACTCTTATGATGTCCCACTTAGTTCTTGTTGTTAGTTCATTCTGCAATTCTCTAATTTGTCCTCTCCTGCAAGTGACTGACAGTTTAGAGTCGCCACGTATAGGGCACCGCTGCCGTTGCCAGCTGCATTCCGTCCTCCGGTCAATGAGATCCTCCGAGGCTGTTTCCTTACTTGTACTATCATATATATAAATCACAGCCATATTCAATCCAATACTAGATAAGGCTTCTCCCCGGAGGGAGGAGATTGGTCTACTGCTTCCACGCTGATCAGACTGGTTGGGAGAGCAGAGCCTAAGCTCTCACTGTGATCGCCACCATCTTTTATTCATAGCAGCTCCTGGGCACCGTTCCAGACCCATACGACTTGAAAAAATCCTTGGCAGCGCCGGGAATCGAACCCGGGCCCCCTAAATCCGTAGTCAGACACGCTAACGACTAGGTCAACGGGGGTGGTCATATTTATATACTTTTTATAACATTGTGATTATATATAACATTCAATAATGTTATAAAAAGTATTGCAATAAGGACCAGAAGTGAAAAGCTGCGCAAGGAGTGATCAAAAGTGTTTCTAAAATATAAGACAACCCCCTTCCCCAATTATTATTTTTAGAGTGTAGGCCTTTTGATCTAACAGAAATATTTCCCGGCGCAGGAGGAAAAAAGGAAAATTGGTGATTGGTAATAAGGACAATTCTTCTTGGGGGCATTGTTTGATACGTAACTCTGAGTGTGGAAGGAGTTGTGATACTTTACATTGTAATTTGTTAAGAGCAGCTCTCTTGGGTTCTCAAGTGTAAAAATAGTTCTCCCAAGGCGACCGTTGCGTTCTGTATTAGCGGTGTGAATTTGTGACTCAGGAGAGAGCAATGTTAAAGAAGAGAATGGAAGAGTCTAACACTGTCGTACAAGTGTGTATATGTGGGCGCGTGTGCGTGTGTAATATTAGCTACACATGCACTCGTCCATTCTTTTCCTTTACCTCAAGGTTAACAGTGCAGTGCGAAAGAGGGAAAAATGAGAATACGAGGAAAATGGGAATAAAATTAAAGTTTCCTTAAAAGGATAATTAACAGTCTTAAAAAATGCAATGAGAAGTTAAAAAAGTGACTATTACAATATTCTAGGTTTGTATATTCAATAGCTTCTTGAAGTCGGCGCTCCGAGTTCGATATCCGGTGGAGAGTCAAGGGATTCAGATCCTTCTTTAAACTGTAGGTCCCGTCATTATAGTGCCATCTTTATCCGATGGAAAGCAAAGACAAACTGCAATTGGTTCACTTCGTCAATGGACCTGCCTTCGGACAGAACATATAGCACCATCATCAGTGGTCAGACCAGAGACCTCGGTGGAACGGACTAAATTAATGTAAAGATATTCATGAAGAAGTTACATATAATAGTTTAATATCTTTCTCGACTTTTTCTACATGCTCATCTTGATTTTTAGCATGAACACCACGAGAACGTCCTTTACAAAACACCTCATCCATGCAAAGGTTTTGCTCGATAAAAACATAATAGATCATAATACGCATATACTTTGAACTTCTTTCTACTTTTGATGTCGGTTGAAAAGAAAGAAAGCAGACTTTACCGATGAAGATGATGTCAACAGCAGAAGTTTTGTACAAAGTTAGAAATATTACTCACTATATTACGGGTTCGTATATTTTCGTACAAATTCTTGTACGTACATTCAATGAAAGGGCCACATACGAAGCTAGTGTCAAACCTAACTACGTCAACATAAAAGTTGAAGTACGGTTTACGTATATTATTTTCCCTTTTAAAGCAGTCATCCTCCCTATTTTGATATGCGTTTTTAAGAGAGAAGATCGTTTAATAATCTTTCACAAACTTATAGCATTAAGCACCTAAATGTTATTTTAAATTAAATTATTTTCAAGGAAGAACAATACATAAATAATTATTTAGTCACCCACGCTCAGAAAAAACGAACAGAGCTCTTAAAATTATCAAAAATAAATAAAAAAGTGGCATGAAATGCCACGAAATAGTTTTGTTTATAAATCCGCGAATACTTCTTGCTATATATATATATATAAATCACAGCCATATTCAATCCACTAGTGGATGAGGCCTCTCCCCGAAGGGAGGAGTTGGTCTACTGCTCCCACGCTGACCAGACGGGTTGGGAGAGGAGAGACGAAGCTCTCACTGTGATCGCCACTGTCTTTTATTCACAGCAGCTTCCCAATTGTCCTCACGATGCTGGGCCAACACCGAAATTTTTGAGCCCCCATCGGGAATCGAACCCGGGACCGCTCGCACTGAAGTCGAGCGCGCTACCGACTAGGCTACGCAGGTATATATATATATATATATCTTTGAGTGCTGTAGTCACAATAACCGGTCGACTATGAATAATCAAATAAAATCAATTAAAAGAGACGGTTTGAAGCAAAGGAAAGCATGAACGAGAACATTGAAGTATAGAATGGCAATAAGCCCAATTAAGGATTGTTTAATAATACCACAAAGCATATTAAAGCGCGTTTGCTACTTGCTTTTTAAAATGGTGTTGTAACATTTTTTAAAAAATATTGTAAACGAAAATTATTTAGAGACCTAAATTCAGCATGGAAAACCATAATTGAAATGTTAAAAGATGAAAAAATTATAAAAGAACATGAATATTTTACAGTTATAGTTACCATTAAATTGTGCGATTTTGTGAACGCAGGAGAAGGGAAGATGAGATTTAGTATTTTTATTAGTGATGATTGATATGAATGTTAAACTCTAATTGATATCTATAGTACATCTCGGTGGCGGCTTTTCAGGTGTAGTTAGTGAAGTGCCACTTCACCTGCAACTTTGTTATCCATTCATTAAATAATAACGTTCATCCAAGAAAAATCCTACATGGTACAATATAAAACGGCACACAGATGCGGAAGTCAAATAGAGTGATAGTAGTTGAAGCGTGAATGAGGACTATCAAGTACATAAACGATCAGACAATAGTAGTAGAAACGGAAACAGAACTACAGATGATCATTGAAAATGAAGAGGTAGTAAGAATTGGGGCAGAGTTTGGAATGAAGGTTAAAGTAACAAAAATTAAATTGAAGAGAGATTGAAAGGAGAATAAAAGAATGAATATTGTGGTAATGATGAGAAAGAAACTCGAATAGGTTCAATCATCTAAATACGTGTGTAACTTGGTGACTTAGATTGGAATCTCTGTGCAGACGAAATAAGAAGCAGAATTGCATTGCAAAAGAAGCATTGAAGAAGGTGAGATCCATACAGCAGTGAAGATTCCAAGGCGCGTGGCTAAGGAAAAGATTTGCTAAGTGGTTTGTATGGACTATATGGTCTTGTACGGTTCGGAGACGTGGATGATTAAGAAAAAGAAAGAAAATTTTGTGATAAGTTTGGAAATTTGGCTGTGAAGAGGAATGGAGAAGATGAATTGGACGGATAAGTTGATTGTTGATGAAACGTTGAGTATGGTAGAAGAGAATAGAAGAGCCATAGCGAAAAGAAAGATCGAAATTTGCCTTGGCTACATCCTATGCAGGGACTATTTTACAGATGAGTTATAGAGAAGAAAAACTTTTGGAATGTTGATAGATGTTAGGAAAATAATGAGTTACTAACAGATGGACAAGGAGGTATAGAAGAGGGAGATTTGAAGACAGAGCTTATGCAGTTGAACCTATTTTAGGACAGAAGAAGAAGAAAGTACTTTTCAGCATATTCTTAATGATATTTAAAAGTAACGATTCAAGTGTGTATGAAAAGCAACACATAGTTAGTGAACGATCCATGTGCATAGAGTTAGGAAACAAAACTGATAATTTGTCTTACAATAATTCTGTAGTGGATATTTGGCAATTTTCATATCCGTATTTCATTTAAATCAACAATTTACTTTTAGAGTTGGCATCGAGTACAGTGTAAATGCGCAATGATGCAACTAAGTATTCATCTGTAATTTAAAAAAGTAAGAAAAAAGTGCTAAAAGTTACTAGGTTTTTGCTCTTATAACAGACAACTATTTCATTGTGTTTACAATGATTTCGCAACAAAGGCAAAATGTGTCTGTAGTATCTTTCTCTCTTTCTCTCTCTCTCTCTCTCTCACACACACATACACAGACACACATTCACACACACACTCACTCACTCTCAGATATCTATTTGTTTGTGTGTGTTATGGTGTGATGTGATGCGATAAGACAAATCTGTGTCCCAATGCAGTTGAAAATCAATTCTGCGTCACTTCTTCTGGCAGAAAGCTTGCAGTTTGTTTCTTCTTGTTTTCCCCCTTAGAAGAATCAGAAGACTTCTTCGGCATAATGCCAATTTGGAAACACTAGTAGCATCCTGTATAGCTATGTGTTCTATTTTGCAGACACACACACAATACAGAAAACAGTGGACATTAGATTGTCCGTCTGATACCATTTGATGCTGATAATGCGATTCGAACAACTTAAATTTCTTTATATTAATGGCACAGAAGTAATGTTCAAAATCTTTTCTCCTTACTCCAACAAACCATCTCTTCTCTACTTTTACTTTTCCCGTAATCGTAAGTCACTATAAACTTTTGTAATTAAAAGAAGAAAAAAAGTTTTAAAAAATGGCGGAAAAAGTAGTTGAGGCTTACATCAATTAGACATTTTGATACACGTATAAGCTTCAGATATAAGGTTGCCTGAGCCAGAGGTGTCTAAAAGCCATAAGTAGATTCAAAATTCAGATATAAAGTTTATTAAACCATAATGAGCAAAACTAATATTCGTTAGGCAAGGAATTTTACACAACTTTAGCGTGATGTGAGAGTTATGTCAATACAAAATAAAATTAATTGTAATGTCAATTTTGATAATTAATTTGAGAAAGGAACCGATATGTAAGCCCTTTACATCATTTTAAACTACAGGACGTTGCGTGATACTATTTTTACTATTTCCGTGATAGAATGGGTGGATGAGGTAGTGACCCTACCCCGATATACTCGTATAAATCAGGTAAAAGTGTCTTTTTATGCGTTGCTAAAAGTATGCACAACCAATCAGTTATATTTCTGCAGAACTTGTATTGATTTCTATATGCACTTTCTTGTTCTCGTTTTTAGATTTGAATACTTTAAAACAAGAGTAGAGAAACAAGTTTGTTGGAAAAAACGGTTGAAACATCCCTGATAAAATCCATCCCTGGTCAGGTGTCGAGTATGCAATAGGTTTCTTGCCTACACCCTGAAAGAAGCATTTAGATGATATGTCCAAACAAAGATGATTGTCACTTTCTCAACCATTTCTGTGTAGATACACAATTTGTATGAGAATAAAGCAAAAGCTATCAAGGCAAGAAAGAAAATGTTAAAGGGCTTCTCTTAAAGCTGATGATTAACCTTGTTAATATAATTTTTAAAGTTCTCTGTTGAATCCGAGTGGAATTTTACGTTTTTACTTTCTCTTCTCTTTTCCTAACTTTTGAAACAAAACACTTTCACAAGTTTTAGCACTTACGCAATTGGGGTCAGACCAAAATGAGCTAAAAAAAAAACTCTGCAACAAGTTTTGTACGTTCTGGATTTCTCCAGAGACTCAAAATGCACAACTTTACTTTTACTGCTGCTGTTACATTAGCTTTGCATCTCTAAATCCTCCTTGCTCTTCTGAAACGAGAGAGAGAGAGAGAGAGAGAGATAAAGAGAGTGACTATTTTCAAGGGGAAAACATCTCCAAAACTCTGTAAAGTCAGCTTGGATCTATGTAGCGAAAAATAAAGCTCAGATCTGTTATGGAAGTCTCGTGTCCGCAAGATGAAGATTGACGTGGTAGCAGAGTGCTTATGCATTTTACCAATGAAAGGGGAGAAAGAGAAGTTCAGTATTTGGAGTTTCCACCAGTCAACTTTATCTCATATTCATGCTAATTAGTCTGCAAGACTTTGTGTTTCTCTCTCCATCTTGTTTGGCGCTCTCTCTCTCTCTCTTTCTTTCTCCCTTCCTCTCCCTCATTTGCAGCTGATTCTCAGAGGAAGCAAAGTATCTCTCAAAGAAGTTCATTAAGTGTTAAATTATGGTATAATACTGGAGACGGTGATCGATCTCAAGAACCTACAATTTAAACTCAACTAGAAGATTTATGACGAAACGGGGAAAGAAATTCATCTAATAAGATTATCATTGCTGTAGCTATTTCTGATGCTTGTAAATTTTTGTAATGAAAAGAGAAACGTAAATTGTTGTCTTATCCTGAAAATCTGAGTGCATACTAAATCTTAGGAAAGAAATTCCGCTTGATTTGAGCAGAAAGAGATCACTGTTTTAGAGTGAATTTTCATCGGAGAGAAGATGAGAAATTTCCGCTAGGAAATGGTGGGATCTATGATAGTCCATTTCGATGGAAACGTAGACATATTTTTATGTGAATTTTCATCTATTCAATTAAAGTTTTCATGTTTTGAACACGAAAACGACGCAATAAAATGTTGAAAACGTAGAAAGATGCAAAAGGGAGAATTTATTCAAAAGTAGTAAGATAGAAAAGTAATGTACTTGTGAATGCAAAAAGTATAAAACCTTGAACTCGGAGAGGCTTAAACCCGGTACCTTTCAGCTAGCTATTCAACAACGCCGTAACCCCTCCGCTAGCCGTCCGAAAGCGAGAATACGCCTTCGAAATGGTTTCTTTCATCTCGTCAGGTACTTAAGAACAACGCTCATAGATTCCTTGTACATATCTTACTCTTGACGTCTTCTGGTAATTTTTTTTTTCACAGAAAAGTTTTAAAGTTTTCTGTTGTCATTTTAATGCTATAAATTTCACAGTATAGTTTAGTCTTTTGATAACCTTCGCAGTTACAAATGGCGAAGAACAAAGTTGACTAGTAGGCATGATTCATTGTAAATCATTCTGAAAAGATGAGAAATAAACCACTGTAAAAAGATGAGAAATCGCTCTTTCAAGTTTGAAAACATAATTTAAATCCAACAGAACAGAATTTCATCTATAAAGAACACATTTTCCATCCAAAGCCACTCGCTTCGGTGGAAACCACTCTTCTTGATTGAAAACTCGACTCTACAAAAGAGTGGTCCCTCTTTCCGCTCTAGAAGAGTGAAAAATTCCGTTCTTTTGAATTAGTTTGTGTATTTATGTGCTGAATAATAATAAAGCTTATTCGAAGACAGAAAAAAATCCTTTGTGGTTGCGGACTTCACAACGGTATTGGGTAGGCAAGCAGATTCGACTACTACTGACGGCTATTCTACTTGACGTTTCCCAGGATTTTACTCAGTTTCGCCAGAGGAATGCTGGGCTGGTACTTAAACTAAAGCCAGTATCTTATCCTTCGTTGATCCGGAAGGCTCCTCGTTAAGAGACGCAAACCCTTAAACACGTAACTGAATTACGCTACAGTTGCTTGTCGAACCTTTAGAAAATTAATTAAATTATAAAGAAATACTCTTGCTCTGTTCGATTTTTGTTACTTACTGTCCATGTAAAAGTCCATGAACGAAACAATCAATTGTGGATTCGAAGTTATCGCACCAGTATTGCGGCTAGTGAGACTGACGTGTGTATGCATTTCCCGCTTATGATTATGATGAAACTCACAAGTCAATAACTAATCAAGATAAGTGTATGCGAGAAGTGCTAGGTTTCGCAACCTCTCGAAATGACGATAAGCCTGTAGTAAAAGTTTCACTTGGATACCTTCGAAAATAGACTATGTCCTATTTATAATAGAGATAAACTTTTTCAAACACGTGTTCCAAAATAACATTTATCCTTAATTTTTGTATGACACTGTATAACTGAAATCATAACATTAATTCTTCTCTGTAGTTTTATGATAAGAAAACAAAGAAATGTCTATTTAGTTATCTTTGTGTTTGTACAGTGTATATATATGACCAGCCCGCTGGTCTAGTGGTTACCGTCGCTCACTGATGATCATGGGATCCTGTGTTTGATTCCCGGCTCTGTCAAAGGATTTTTTTCTCAAAGCGAGAGGAAGAGGTGCCCGCCCAGCATATTAATGCAATTAGGGAGCAGCTGTGAATAAAAGACAGTGGATATCACAGTTGAGAGTTTCGGCTCTCCTCTCCCAACCCAACACGTTTGGGCAGTGTGAAAGCAGTAGACCAACTCCTCCCTCCAGGAGAGGCCTCATATATACGTATATATATATATATATATTTGTGTGTGTGTATTAAAGCGAATTTCGATCTAATAATTTTCTTATTTCCATGGTCAAAGCTTATACTTTTCTGTTTAATTGTTTTCGCTTGTCCTCACAATGTTAAATCAATACTAAAATTTGTCAGTTATTACCGTAAATCGAGCCTGGGACCACTGACAGTTGAAATGTGGTAGTTAGATCTTCCACTTCCCAGCGAATCCAAAAGTTCCTGAAGAACAACACCTGACTACTCGAGTTGACAACGTTGGTCTCCAGTTTGTACTATAACCATTTTAAGAATATAGAAGTAGCGAATGCGAACATTTATTAGTGGAATTAATTCTGAGATCCCATCTGAACTACACCAGAACACATATTTGGAAGGATTAATCCAAAGGGACTAGTAAGATTTTAAATTATAAGAGCATTTTATGACAACTTGAATAAAGTTGTCACTGAGTATGAAGAGCACACCACCTCTTATAAACTGTTGCACATATTAAGCAGAACAAAATGTGACAAATTATTTATATAAATTCTTATTTGCATAGCATTTCAGTATTCTTAAGGAAATGCCATTTTCCTGTGTCTAACAACGACAGAAGACGCCAGGAAAGTTTGAGAGCAGACAAATTGGGTTTTATCGTGCATTTAGAATCAATCATTTCGTGCCATTCTAGAAAAAAAAAAAACAGTCTCGAGATATTTTTACTTACCCAACATGTAGACCATTCTCTAGTGAACTTCTGAAAGAATCACGGCAAAATATCTGATCTTGATAAATTACTGAGGATAATTGTCCACAATTTGACTTACTTTGCAAACATTTCTTTTCAATTCTTGCTCTGTTTTAAGAGAAAAGAAAGATGAGAATAAAATAATGAAGAAGAAAATGTCTCTAAGAATATATTTTTACTAACTCTAAAATAGTTTAAGTGATTTCAAAGTACTATTGCTAACAAACCAAACTTCATAGATTGTATAAATTATTTCGTACTTTTTTAAAACTAGGCTATTACTGTTATGGAGGATGGGGACACAAACGGTTGGATTAATACATTTGGCAACAGTGATAGTGAGATCCGAATCCATGCCTCTGAAAAGATGTGATTTTTGAACAAGGATTGGCCGAGAATCTATATACCAGATTCAAAACTGGATCCGGATTGTAAATGCAGATCTCGGTATGGATACCACAAATTAATAGAATTTCTCAGAAAGCTTGATACAGTGATTATATTTGGTTATCTATTCTGTATATTCTTCAGATGATGTTGTTGCTTGCTTTGTACGGATGACTATTCGGTTTCATTTCTGTTGGTTAACGTTTATTTCAGAATATATAATAGAAATTACACCACGAACAGTCGTCTTTGATAGTATCTGTCTCCATTGTTATAGACCAGCTCTCCGGCGAGTTTGCATTTTTCTGGTTATTGCCTAAGAGGAAACTTTTGATTTTCTCCAGATTGTCTCTAAATACTGTAGCTATGAATTTTTGTACAGTACAAGAATCGTGAACATGTATCTTTTTAGATTAGATTAGTGTACATTTAAAATCGAATAAGTACAAAATGTGTGATGTGTGAGAGGGAGTGGTAAGATACTGGGCAAACTAACAAAACAGTAAACAGTATTTAGGAGTGACATGTAAAGCATCCAGTCACGTTTTTCTCAGTGAGGATCATACGTTGCGTAATATACCGAAAAGGAAATAATTCGTGTCAGGAGACGGTGCAAGAAATTTTCTGAATTTTCTTTTACATGAATTCACTTCTCTTTTCATTGAAATCGCCGGTTCTTGTGTCAAACGCCTGTAATCAAGTACGATAGAGCAGGATAAAGTGATGGCGGAAGAACGCTTTTAGTAGTAAGTGGGATCGCATGTTGTTCTGTGCTCCTATACTCTGCACCGGATTCAAACCTGATCGTGATTGAAATCTCTCGTACTTCAGAAACTGCGCCGTCGGTTAGTACTAATAATCACTATTCCAAGAAAACAAATGAAGAACTTCCTTACTGAAAATAGAAAGAGTCAAGGGCAAAAACTTGTTTCTCGTTATATCAAATTTCTCAATGTTAATGGTAATTATATAGAAAAATAGTGTAAAATATGTAGATTTATAATTGTATGAATAAAATACTTTGTTTTCTAGTGAAATTGTATTTATATTGAATCTTGGGTTAGCCGCCAATTCTTTTTCTAAAATTCTCATTGAAAATCCTGTACTAACTTTACACCCTATACTCAATTGAGGGATAGACAGCGTTCAGAATTTCAAATATTTTCAAATATTGGTCTATGTAAGCCCTATGTGTGAGTGGTAAGGCTTGCTGTCTTGTAGCCAAGGTGTCCCGGATTCGATACCCAGTGAGAACACAAATGGTTCGGAACCCACGTTGAACTGCAGGTCTCATCCTTAAGACTCCATGTTCATCCAATGGAAGGCAATGGCAAATGAGTATCGTTTACCTTACCTTCGGGTTATGAACCAGGTTTCGGAGAAAACATCCATCATCATCATCAAATATTCTTGCGTTACTAATACATAATTAAATCCATAAAAAGAAAAAAAAAAGATTTTATAGCTCGTAATATTGGAAATATAATGCTCTTTCTCAAACACTTTCGTTTCTGGTGATTGGGTTTTTATTCAAACTCTTTTTTTTTTCTGTTCTCATGTAAAAGTATCATAACTCAGTTGCTCCTCCTGTTCCACGCTTTGCTGTAAGACTCTTTCTACCTGAGAGGACCAATGCAGAAAAGCTCTATCTGTACATGTAATGAAATTTGGCTCGTGCTTAATGGGGCACGAAAACCAACTTACGTAACCATAGAAACTTGGAGTGCCTGCATAGAAGAACACGGAAGACAAAGAAGGGATTCGTTAGAGAGGGTTGAAACTGCAGAGCGTAGCTTCCATAAATATATATATACCTGGTATATATATGTGTGTGTTTACCTTTTTATCTTCCAATGAACGATTATCCATGATGGTTGATTATTATAGATCGTATCTTTAGTTTCTTTTTTTAAACTCAAGGTCTCGGAGGGAACTTCGTTTGAATTTCAATTTATTTATGGCCTTTAGCCATCTATGGCTCAGGTCGGGAGGGAATTCTGCATTTCAATAGATTAAACGACATACATTGATACAGATAAGGTGGGTGTCCCTTTTATGGCCATGTTCCAGATATGGCCACTCCCCTATTGTTAGTAAGCTAACAAAAAAATCCGCTATATGGCATCAGCATCCAGGGAGGGGACCTGGTAGTGTGTCAGATGATAATTTCCCGCCCATCCAGGTTGAGCAATATGGCGTCAGTTGCTTCTTTTGTGGTTTTCGTGTGACCCCTTATTGTTTTTCTCTGGTAAGTCTCTTTGATTTTATGGATGTTTCTCAAAGACTATTTTCATGAAAACCATCGTACTGTATTCAGGTTTTAATGCTCTTTTGATTAGTATTGCCATCGGTGGCGTATCTTTTACGAGTTGTTCATAATCAAACTATTTTCATGAAATTTGACTTGCTCCTGATATGGTCACCCAGGCCATTGTCGTCATCACCTTATCCAGCTGATCCTATGACACTCTGACCCTCTGTGTATGGATACAGATGACTCTCCGCCAGACACTGAATCTTTCAGCAGCAATCCATCTTCCAGCTTTAATAAACTTTAATAAGCTTTTGACAACACCAAAAAGGAAGAGAAAAACAACAAGGATCACAAGACCAGCCATGAATTCCCGTAGGATTGAGCTCAATAAAATATTTTCCAGGCACAAGACGTTCAGTAGTATACACCGATAAAGGAACCAACCGCGAAACAGCCGTTGACCAACAAGATAAAGAACAAACGGCAGCAACCCAACAAGAAAAAGTATCAGAAAATCGGACAAACTGAAAGTTGGTACTGCGGTTTTTGTCAGGAGGACGAAGTCAAGGACATGCGACTCTGCGTAGTCTGCGGTAATTTCTACCACGAAGAGTGTGTTTGCCTCACTGCTGCTGACAAAGATATTTTTATTTGTGTCAATCGCGACCAGTAATTTAACTCCCATTTTTGTCTTGTACTCTTTCTTCTCTTCAATGATGATCAAGTTTTTTTTAAAAAATATAAACGTCATTTGTAAGTTAATGTTCACTTTGTAAACAATATTATTTTAATAGAAAATCCTGTTTTGACTCCACATTTGATTAGCAAAAGAAATCTTTAATTTTAGTAGAACTGCATTATGAAACTGAAAAAAAAATCACAATTTGTATAACATGGAACAATGGGGGCCATAACATGTACACATGTTCCTGATATGGCCACTAAGTAGACTTTTGTAATTTCGTTTTTTTGACCAGTAAAGCTATTTTTTATGAAAGTCCATTAGCCCATAAAAACGATGAAATAAAAATTGCTTTGATTTCTTTCAATATGGCGGCTAGAAAAATTCTCACACCTTAGCATGGCCATATCAGGGATACCCACCTTATTCATCAGATAGATGTGGATATACATCAAGAGGGAGGGAGAGAAAGAAGGGAAATATATAAATAAAATAATTCACATTCAATAAAAGGAGTTAAGATGTACACTCAAGATTCCTAGAAAATGGCAGATGAGTGCACTTTCAATAAATTCGATAAGTGGCACAATATGTCAGTGACGAATTAATATTCTATGTAGATTTAAATGTAACATCTCTTATGTTAGTCTTGAAATCTACATGAGTTGGGTGTTATCAGCTTGTGCAATTTCTTTACCTACAGAAATTTTCCATTGTCCATTTTCTATGAATTTAAGTGTACCTTGTAATTTTAAAGTTCGACCAATCAAAGTTTGCTTGACCATTCTTTTAGATTTGATCTAGTCAGATAAGGTGGTGATGAGAAGTCGTTGCGATGATCACGTCACATATTTGACTAAACCCCGCTTGACGTGACAGAGCTGCCGAGAAAAATAGTTTAGTTAAGTTTTTCAGTTCAGAAAATACGCTGAATTGTTTTCCATACCTATAAAAATAAATGCAATTTTAATTTTTTATCATTTTAAAATGTAAAATTTGCGAATGTGTCTGTTTTTATTCCTGGTAGAGAGTAAAACTTTACGTTTTGCGACGAGTCGAAAGTTCTAGAAAGCATCGTCATTACGTTCGATGCATCATGACCTTATAGAAAGCCACGTGGCAAACACGATGCACTGATATGAAGAGCAAATCACAAATTTTTTTGAAGTGAATGAAAAAAACACCATCCCGAAGCGTTGAAAGTAAGGAAATAAAATAATATTATAGCAATGGCTATAGAAATAAACTTGTAGTAATCGTAAACATTAAAAAAAAATCCGATTCCCGAAATGAGTAAAATTCCCTTCTAAAAAAAATGGAAATTAATTTCAACGATTACGTAATGTTCTCTGACGTTTCTTGGTTCGATTACCGAAGCAATAAAAAATTGGTGCTACTTCTACTGCTATCAGTGTTTCTCTCTGTAATATTTTATTCAGAGCAATTTTATGGCTTCCTGGATTGTAAAAGATTTCCCTCTTTTCGGTGTTGCAATAGTTGCAGGTTGGTACTTCACCTGAACATAGATGATCATAAACAGTCACATATATTTTACTGAATGATACTGAGAAATAAAAATATATACATTGGGAAGAAAGAGGAGGGGGACTGAAGCAAAAAAAGCAACCGCATTGAACAATCTATGGGAGTCACGAAACTTAGTTTTTTTTTCTGTAAGGCAAGATAACATTGATGGACGAGAGGAAAGGCGGGAAAGGCAAAAGCGAGAAATGTGGTCGCGACCAAGAAGTAATCAATACTATCGCTGCTGCTGCAGTCGGACGGAGTAGGACGGCATCAACTCCGCTACGGGGGAGGCGGGGTTTACACAACGGCAAGGGGGAGGGAGGGAGGAAGCGAGTGACTTTCAGGATGTGACGTTTTTAACAGGAGAAGTATTGAGGGGAAAATGAGAGCAAAACAGAGAGAGAGAGAAGGTGAAAAAAAAGAGTTGTTTTCTCCATGTAAGACTGAATGTGTCCAAATAAATAACAAGCTAGTTACTTCCGCTCCAAACAATTCCTCTCTCATAGTAAGGAAGAGTTTACACTTTTTAATATAGGCGTTAATTACAATACTTTTTCTATTCATTTCATGTAGTCCAGTTATTACATGTCTATTGTTGATATTGTAGGAATAAAAAAAACAGAAAAATATTGAATATGAATAATTTAATACACAAGCTTCCACTTATGTAATATTTAGCATTTGTTTTCTCATATAATGAATTCAAAAGTCTACATACTTCATAGACGAATGTTATTGCTGTACAATGTTACATGTTTATTTTCGATCTATCAGTCTTTTACTTAAGAAATAGTCGTACTGTATTTGGAGTATACGTAAGTTAGATGTACAGAACGTCGTGTATTAAAGAGCTATAGGCATTATGTAATTTGATGTTATTATATTTTTACGATTATCGTATTTACTAACTCTTTCAAAAGTTGCTCTATCACTTATGACTATTGTTAAAAATTGCATGATTTCACATATTTTGATAAGACTGAAGGGTTTCTAAAGTACATAGAAATTCATTTCATTAAAGAACTAATTAAATAAAGGTACTTTGTTATAGCATATTTATTCTTTGTCAATTTTATCCTGATAGAGCATATTCTAATGAATATTCCGTCATATTAAACATATTTTTACTGTTTTGTATACATTTGAAATATCCAAAGTTGATTTCCTTTCTTCCTCTGAATTTATTAGAAGTGTGTTCATTTCTTTTTGCGAAAACTGTAAAATTTCCTCCCTCCTCTATGTTGTGGAAAATCTACACAAGGTATTCATTACAACTCCGGTCTGATGCATATTTTTATATTAAAGACCATAATTTTGTAATTTTTAGCTCATAAATGCATATTTTGGCTATTTTAAGGCACAAAGATCAACTTAATTACCTGTGCACATTCTGCCTACTTATGACTCCACTGTTACTTTTATTGCATTTACGTTTTTCAGGATTTACTTATTTTTATTATTAAATTTTGGAATAAATTTCTTTAAAATGCCTTTTGAATAATCATCTTCATCTACTACTTGTACTTTAAACAGCTTACAAGTTTAAAAAATATTCTTTGTGCTAATTTTATTATATTTGAGCCATTTTGGTCACTATAACTTCGGTTCTTTCCGATACAACGTGCCTTCTCTTTAAAGAAACATGCACTAAACTCCTCCGGGAATCGAGCTCAGACCGGTTCTTCCTACTAACTAGTGTAGGGTAGTGCTAACGAAGTTCCAATTACTTCTGAACATGGCACGTTGTATATCGGAAATCATATCATTATCATGAGTCATATCATGCTTTTAAATTACCGAAGTTTATTTTTTTCAGCTTTACTACTCTCTATAACTAGGATGTTTTCATGCGCTCGTGTGTATGTGTTGTGTGTGTATGTAAACACTTTTAAGCATTTTTTACGCGCTTTATAAACAAAGAAGTTTAGATTTAATGACAATATCAATGTTAACTTCAGATATAGTGCTGAATGGCTGACGATCTCTGTTTCGTTGTCTTTGAACACAAAATGACTTTATTTACTTGTATTTATTTCTGAATCCTATAATTATTTCATATTTCCATACATGTAAACAAAATCAAACGCTTTAATTGCTTCGAATGTGACGTATAACAGTTGTTTCTATCCTTTTTCCTTGATTTTATCAGGTATGGGAGATTTAAAATTTAGTAACAGAAAAAAAACTTTATTAAACCTTGTGTTTCTAGGCCATGTTTTAGTAACTAATGTTTTCGATCTGTGTCGATCCATAAGCTGTTAATCGTTTAAAATCCATTCTCCAGCCGGGACTCGATCCGAGAACCTTAGTGACGCTACACAATCACCGTAATCGGCATGTGAGATTTACATTTTGTGTCTTCAATGAAGAAAAAGAGCGTCCTGTAATTGGAGTAAATGAACAAGTACATATTTTCTACTTTGACCCCTTGATGCTCTGCAACCCATCTGTCCTATCAAATTGACTGGTTTCATAACAACTTGGCGCTGAACAGTGCCTGTAGGTATTGTCTGTCTACACATACATTAAAGATTCACGGTTGCTTGGAGCTTCCAATTAGCAAATTGTATACTGTACGTGTACAGTGTGTTGCATTCAATAATTACAGTTCCTAGAACTGATCTTTGCGCGCGGAGAGTGGGAATATATATGTATGTGTCGGAAAGGGACTATCATCAAGAAATAACGGCGTCGAACTTTGTGTAAACACTTTTGATACGATTTTTTCTGTAAGAAATAATTCTTAACAAGGGAAACCAGTTGTTGTGTTAACACCAGTTTTGTACTCTAGTTCATCATGATGAAGCTGGCAGATGTACATTTGTTATTAAAAATACTGAAAAAAGGAATGAATCGGAGGAGTTAGGTATTAAAACTCAAGGGAAACAAGAAGAAAAGTAATTGTAAATGAACTTAAGACTCCGTAACTATTGTCACGGTCTCTAGAATATTTTGGAGACACTTCCATTTTGCTACTTTGTTCTCTAAACATTAATTTAACATTTAGTACATATTATAAAACGTTATAACGTTTAGAAAAAGGTTAAATTTTAGTTGAATTAACGTTTATTCAACATTTTTCTTATTAGGGGTTAGGTTTAGTTTCGCATGTAACTTGTTGGGCGTATACAGCAGTCTTTGTTTTACCAGGTGCGCTTCTGCGCTAACAGTTGAACCATTAAAACGATCGTTTATTAATCTATGTCGACTGAGCGAAGCAAATGTTAGAAAATATAACTTCAATTACATACGTTTTTATACTTTCAACCCAATAAGATCTCTAACCAAAAGATGTTTTTAGTGGGTACAAATATCCTAAAGCTGGGTCATGAAGGGTCAGCGCAGGACCATCTTACGTTTACCCTGTAAGTTTAATTGTGTTTGTTATTTTTATAATAACTATAACGCGGAACTTTTGGGTTCTATAAATTAAGTTTTAGGCACTCTAAAATATGTACTGTAAAATCTCAAATTTGACATTAAAAAGAAAAATAGCCTCTTAAAATAAAATTTAAGAATATTATATATATATATATATATATATTTTTAAAATGTTACACATTTTTTGAAAATTGCAAATCTTTATAACCCTAAAGTGCACAGAAATGCTCGCAATCGAACAAAGTGACTATTAAATTTATGGAGAAATAAATATCTAAATTCTAATTATATACTACTTTGCCACAAACCATACTTGTAGGTTTGAAAAGCCAATCAGAGATATACACTCTTTATGTGGGAAAAGGTGTTCTAATACTTTTGTTTTTTGGTAGACCTGTGGTGGGTTAAAGTAACGTCACTTACACCCACTGTCTCCTATTGCAATGTTTATTGTTCTTACGTTGTTCTGAGGTGTGACTTTCTAACTTACATACACACTCGAATTTCACAACAAACACCGAGAGGCCGTATCTTTCCTGTCACACCAGGCAAATACCGCGATTGTACCTACTAAATAGGCTCTGTCCAAAGACATTCCAAAATCCTCTCCCCGACCTTATTCTTGAAGATTCTTAAAGGCCATAAATAAATATTTCAGTTCATAAATAAATATTTCAACTTTCTTCTTACATGCCCTACAGAATTTCTACTGCAAGTTACCATTGATTGACGAGGTATCTGGCGGTATAAAAACGTTCAACAAGGAAATAAATGTCTGTATTTACGTCAGCGTCAGGTGATTCTTTACAATACAAATATCTTACAGTGGTGGTAATGATATTGTAATTGTCACTAAAAGGGAGAGTAAAATACAGTGGATTGCGACATCCTGCTAGATCATTGCAGAAAAACAGCACTACAAGATAGCTTTCCGCTAACGTCACATGAAAAATCGTATGTTAAACCACGCTGAAACTTTCAATACACAACACGCGACCAATATACAATTCAATACACAATTTAATTTTAAGACCTTTAGGCAATTTTGGCTCAGGATGAATGATGACGGGAGAATTGGTGGAATGAAGGAAGTGGAAGGGAACGAGAGAACTCTGAGGAAACCCACGCACCCGGTGTTTGTCCACCACAAAGACCATATGACACAAGCAGGATTGAACCGAGGACCCTACGCGCCAGAGGTGAGCGCTTTACCACTGAGCCACCGCGGCCTCAACACTCGCATAAACGTATGATTCTTGAGATACGTAATTTCGACAGTGATATCGTACATTCTTTGGGTCAACTTTTCAAAATCGTCACTGTGAAAAGCAGTATTACACTTTTCGTTCACATTTTTTCGTAACTCTTATTTTTGTGTTCAAGAAACTATAGTATGATATTGCAATAATAGGGGAGGGTGATTGTCATGTCTTTCTAAAGGAAAATTCTGGAATTCTTACTACGCACTTAGTTCCTTGACGATTACCTCTTTTAACAATTGTTGTACACTCTGATTAAAAAAGTAAATTGCCAATGGAAAATGTATCGCTGGCGGTTGGCTACACCAAGTTAATTCATGTGGCTGGCAACACTGAGTGTACGGAACGTTTTATTTTCAAATATTTCTTAAATATAAGCTCCCTATTGTTATATTGTGGAATTCATCTGGCTCAGAAAATATACATTTCGGCCATTTTCTATAAATTTGAGTGTACAGTACGTATATAGCGAACTTCTTAAATATATATAACAAGAAAAATGACTAATTTGCTATAATTTCGTTGAAACAATGATAAGCTGTCACCGTGATGACCTGTGTTCTATCCTCACTTTTGCTACTTTTTTAAACTTCTTTTACAAGCTACTGAAACCGCATATTGATGCACTTTATCTTTTAGAAACAAACCGTGTTAGAAGGGCAAAGTGATAAAAATGTGTGTCACTTTAGGTTTGCAAAAAATGCTTTTAAGTTCTACAGTGTTCTTTTAATACTTTCGGCTACTGATGAATCAATGGTGAACTCCCGTAGTTTCGTTCTTTCTGATACCAACCTGTTTTTTCTTTCAACAGAACTAAAAACGAACAAGCACAAATAAGTTTATATTTATAAACTTTGGACGGACTCGAAGACAACTCGGGACGGGCGTAAGCCATAGTGCTGTTACCACCCATAAAATTCATTTTATCTTATCGAAGACAACTATAGTGAAATTAGCATGCATTATTTAAATGGAGAATGCTAACGAAATAATAAGGACCGGCCTCTTTTAGAGTCACCAGAATAAAAACAGGAAGATAAATCGAGCCTCCTGAACTCAAATTTGAAATAAGTTTTTGACCACCTAGGTAAGTTAAAGTGCAAGTGTGAATTAAAAAAGTGGAAAAGGCTAACCAAATGAAAAATGAACCTGCCAGTTGTGACTCGTAGATCAAAGTTGGAGATTATGCTTAACTCAAGTTTAAAATGTTTTGGAGCAACTGGGCTTCCTGTTTACTTTTTCTAGATAACACATCTCATTCTATCGTATTCTAAGCATCCAACCACGGTAACGTCTTGTCATTGTATAACTTCTTTTTGAAATTATTGCAGGAAATCATGAAACTCGATCACCATGTTACACAGATTAGAGTGACGCAAGAGAGAAGAGTAAAAAAAAAAAGTTTCCAATACGAATTGAATCTGAAATCTCGTGATTAGAAGGCGCAAGCGAGTTTAATCAGTAATGAGGAATTTTACCTAAGGTCGTTTTCGGAGGGAAGAAAGAATTTCGTTAGACACTTACTTGAATCGTATTGAAAGAAACAAGACAAAAAATAAAGTGTATTTTGACTCCGTCAATTTAAAATGTTTAGCATTTTTGCTCCGTGTTTACCTTATTTTACGCAATTTTTTTTGTCTACAAATACTGCCAATAGATTTCGTGTCTCAAATAAACAGATGATCTGAGCCATAGATGCCTAAAGGCCACAAATAAATTCGCAAATGAGCAGTGGAAATTAATTTAGATATTTACTTCATGTTTTTTATCGTTTATTCCTAAAAATAAAATTCAACATAAAATCCGAAAACTTCATGCGCTTCGCAGAATATTGTTCTTAAAAGTTAAAGGAGTAAAATTTGTTTTCCAAATTTTATATAGAGATAAAACTGTCTGAGCTTTAAAGTATCGGATCCTTGAATTACCCAATCGAAAATATTTATATAGTGCTTTTTGTTTTAAGTTTTTGATTTATTTTAACGTTATATGTAGAAAACATATACTTTAAAGCTGTAATATACTTACATTCTGATATTCTTTTTTTTCTTTTTTTTTAATAAAACAGGAAACTAGCTGGTTGTCAAGCTATTCTACAACCATCGTGGCAAATATTATCAGTTTGATTCTCTTAAAAATCAGAAGTTCTGAACATAGTGCAGCAATCCTTTAATAAAATCACACCTGGAAACATAATATCTTATATAACCTTTTGATAAACCCTTCACTAACCTTTATGTATTCGTTACCTTCATTTCCTCTTTAAATGTTGTGTTGTTTGGTGTCACGTTTAAGTTGTATGTGGTGTTGTTGTTAATGTTGTTGGTGTTCTTTGTTTCGCTGGCACAATATTTATGTTGTTGTTTTTTTTTAAAATCACTTTGTTTAGACCTGATAATTTTTGTCCTTTCTATGTTTTGAGAGAAAAAAAAATGTCCTCCAAGAAAGCACAATTTGAATATTGGGATAACAAAACATGACATATTAACTTTCCAGTTGACAAGTAATTAATTTGAAATTGTTATATATAATTTTTAATAAGAGAAATTAGTATTATATTGATGAATTTAAATTTATATTAATTCAGAAATAAATAACATTTTTTTTTAAATTTAAAAGCAAAAAAAAAATCAATGTTCAAATATGCAATATTAAAACATATATCAAGCTTTTGTCTTCTTAAAAAAAAAAGTGTTTGTTTTATTAATCACTGTGTGTGTGTGTGTTTCTTTTCTTTCTATGTGTGATTCTAATATGCATGCTATTACACTGTCTTGATGATACGTGCCTTAATTGAATCACTTGTACTGTTGCAATATTTTAAAAGAAATCACATCACAATGCAGAAACTAATTTCCTGGGATGAATGGGTGAGAGTCTTTCTGTCTCTCTCTCTCTCTTGAGTATGTGTGAAAACGTTGAGAATAAGAGTTGAGATATGAATGTGTGTTGTTTTTTTTTCATATTTTTTTTTAAAGAATCAATATCTTGTGTCTTTAAAAACCATATAACTGTAGGAAAGAGACAGAAAAAAAAAGTTTTATTTTCAACATGTTAACACATCATTGTGTTAATATATAACATGTTTTAGTAGTCAATTCGGAACTTTTTGTAGAATTTCGCAAATCTACCTTATGTAGAGAGCAGAATCCAACAATCAAAACTAAATTGTGTTCCGTTGCATGGCGATTTGCAACGTACTTGGAACTTTAATCGTTCTTGCTTCGGATGAAAGAAGTTAATATTTACCTTAACCATCATATAGTTTGTCAAATGCCGTTGCTGTTATACAGTAACTTCAAACCATCTTTACTTTTTGGCTGTTATTGGGTAAAAATTTTAAATAAATCAACTAAAAAAATATGATGTAATATTTAAAAATAACAGAAAGAAATAATATGTATTAGGACATGCCAATAAAAGGCATAGAAATAATATGACAAAATGATTGAAACGGGAACAAATATTTTAATCTACGTACAATCATGAACTTGGTAATTGAGGAACAACAGCAAAGTGCAAGTCGACACATGATTGGCTCACGTTATTGGCCAACCAGAATCCGGGAGGGACAGATAACATCCCCCCCAAAAAGATGACATTTTAAATGAAACATATGGTATTGCGAGGAAGACGATAAATTGTATTTGAAATGTTAAAGCTATTATTCTTATAACGACACAAGATTTCCATACGATGCCAAATATATTTTCATTTACAACCACTTTTACATATACCACAGCCATTGTCTAAGTCTAAGGGAAGAATACAGTTTAAAATCTATGCATTTTCGAAGGAAATACAAATGTTTCAGAAACAGGGTAACAAATCAAGTTATGCAAAATTCTTCCACATAACATTGAAACGGAATTTTACGCTTTATCATATCCACATTCCTTTTATCTTTCTTTCCACATTATCAGTTCTTCATGAACATTTATTCCTAATTAAACATAAGAAACTAGTTTGTTAGGACAAAAAGAAAGAACATTTCATTCATATTTTCTAAAAGGAACGCTGCTAATGTTTCAAGAAGGAAACGGATTGTGTAAACTATGAAAGATTTGAACCTCAGAAATGTTGAAAACAGAGCCGCTTTGACGTATTTCAGCTCCCGAGGCATATGCATAAAATGTAGACCCCCTCCCTCCGTTTTTATTGGAATGCTATTTACTTTAATTTTAATATATTGTATAGGAGTTGAATAAATATCAGTAATAATCTGAATGCCACTTATCACTTTTTTATGCTTTTGCGAAAAAAATATTATAAAAACTCCAATGCCTGTGATTTTCATTAAAAAAACGAACTTTTTTTAACCTGCCAAATTTTTATTTCGGCGCCTAATACATTTGGAGCTGTTTCTTTTATATATAGTTTTTGACATGACCGATTTGGCGCCCGAGGCAGGTGTCTCACTCGCCTCACCCTCACTACGGCACTGGTTCAAAAGATAGTTACGATTTTTATTCGTTGCTTCTAAATTCTCCCTGTTGAATACGTGTCATTCAATGAATAGATCATTAAATGGATATTCAAACTTTGTAGAGTATAAACCAATAGAAACGTACTTTCTTTCAACTTCACATCAAAATTGTCAACCTGATACTTGTTAAGAGTTAATACACTAACTCGGATTGGAGTGTGGTATAGATAACACCATCTAACACAAGAATCACTTTCTACTATAAAATATTTTCACGCCAGTTTTAGAAAGATTAGGACCATTTTGTGAATATGAAACTGCAAGCAAATTTCTGAAAGCATATTTTTACAAATATTACGGCACGTTTGTTAGTTCATTAACATCGAAAATGAAAAATAGAACATTATCAAATAGTTCGTATGCGTTCGTTATTTCGTTTAATAAAAAAACTTCGGTAGGTTAATAAATAATCTATAAATTAAAGCCACAAGATAATGTTTCTCTAAAAAAACAACAACAACAACAATCAAGCTCCCTCACTTTTTACTTTATTCACAATATAGTTTAAAATTATTATAAACATGCAATTTCTTCTCACTTTGTAGGCGGATGTTTTTTCATCTTGTTGTTTGATTGTCATCTGTCTCTTGCATGCTGCTGCACCCTAGTGGTGTGACCTGTAACTTATGTCCAAGTATACTCCACTGGTAAGCAACTTCGCCTCAGCTTAACTCAAAATGTTTCAGCTGCTTTAAAATCGCTATGTTTTTTGTTTTCCTTTCATTCTTTCTTTCGTTCCTTTTTTATTTTGTCTTCTGTTTTCTTTTTGTGGTCTCTTTCACAAGTAAATTGTAAACTGAGAAATATGCTTTTTTACAGAAATATTTTTGTTTGTTTCCAACATTGCAAAGTAATCTGAGCATATTCCTTTTAAAAACATGCTTTTTGTAGTAGTTGTTGGGAATGTATATATGGCTATTTATATACATTTCTTTATTTCAGTACAACAATATATACTGTTAAAATTTTCTTAATATGTACGTAATATTTGGATGAACGATCTGTTTAATAAAATATTAGATAATTTTATATTATTTCGTATTTATTATTATTATTTGTAACTATATTCAATGTTAGATGTATCATATAAGTTATATCTGTTTTTATGTGATAACGTATGTTTATATATGTGTTTAAGGATAATTGTTAAATAAGGCGACTAAGTACAACAATTTGAATATTTTAGAGTATATGTATGCATATAATAGGTAGTTACATAGATAAGTAATGTGCTAGATTGGTAATTATTGCAGTTGTTTAAAAGGTTCTTGAGATTTATGGATATCTACGATAGTATTTGGAAGAATACTAAATTTTGTAGCACTTTAGGTGATGAGGTCAAATATTGAAGTGCATAAGAGATATTTCCTCATTTTCCACAATACTAACAGAAGACCATTTTTAAGCCAAAGAAATCTGGGGTTTTGACACAAATAATTCCAAACAAAACTGGACAATTTACCATTAATTAAAAAGAAAGGAAAATATTAGTTGGGTCTAAAACTTTAGGCGCATTTTATTAATGATAAGAACCGTCTACGACGAGGGCTTTACGTTTGAAAAAAAGCCAATTTCAATACATTCAAATAACTGGGAGGATTGTGTCTATATTTCACTTGCTGTTCGATGTGTTTCTACAAATTACTAATCAAATTAAAGTCTGGGAATTTTCGAAAACATTACAGGTGTCAGTGGGGTGTGTTAGTTGTTGTACAATTTGGTTCTCTCAATAATTACAGGAGGTAACACTTGCTTGTCCAAAAAAATAATATTGCATTCATAGAACACTTGCATCAAATTAGCTTGTACTTTCAAGGTGACCTGATTCTTAGCGATTGAAACATGGATTGAAGGTTTCGTCACTTTTGGGATGCACTTTCGGTTTTTAAGTGAATGATGAATGATGACAGGAACACACCAGATAAACCACTCTGAGGGTATTCATTCACCTCCGTCCAGAGCGATATTTTTGGTTCTTTCTGGGAGTATGGGATTACGTTCTATATGTTAGTTAATACGAGTTCTTGAGAACTTTGCTAGTGGATTTTTCGAATTCTTGGGGTTATAAATTCTCTGAAAGAAGCACTGAAACGGACTCTTTCGAAGATATGACTGTTTTCTAGCAATATGTTGTCCAATTTCTGTGTTACTCTGCCAACAAAGGTCCGGTCAAGTTGTGTGCAATTGTCAATAGGAACGTGTCGTGAGATAATCTGGGTCGTATATCTCTGAGCATAAACACAGCAATGATATTCTTACTGTCTCAAGAAATTCCTTGCTGGTTTGACGATTAGGAAGTCGTGATAACTTTCGACGGTCCTTTTTCTAGGTGTTCGGTCGAGACTTAAAATCTGAATGGGGCATACAATTTACCAGACTTTTGACCTTGATACACAAGCAAACTCGGCTACTTCTGCCGTAGAGTGGTCCTTCACCCTACCAAATAGTTTAAACCATTAATCATTTACACACATTCTTCCTCGCGTTCTTATTTCCGGGCATACATAAAAAAAATGAACAAACCTTTTTTTTGTCAAAAAATGGATATGTGCTTGTTTGCTCCTGAATTGTGTATGTACTTACTTACTTCTCGGCGCTACAGCCCTGGGTGGCTTTGGCCTCTTCGACAATATTCCTCCATTCCTATCTGTTTCTCATATTTTCTCTCCATCCCTTTACTTTCATGGTCCTCAGGTCCTTCTTTACATCATCCATCCATCTTAATCTAGGCCTTCCTTTTCTTCTTCCCATGAACAATCTTTCTTTGGCATTGCTGTGCCTGTCATTTTTTTTCCACGTGGCCTAGGCACTGTATTCTCTGTGCTTTTATGAACCTAACTATGTTTTCCTTTTTGATTATGGAATCAAGCTCCTTGTTGTACCTTATTCTCCACTGGTCCAAATATCCTTCTTAGCACCTTCCGTTCAAATGTCCTTAGATTCTCCTCTTCTTTTGTTGTTAGTACCCAGGTTTCTGCACCATATGTTTTAACACTAGTTTTACTAGTGTTTTGTAGATTAATACTTTCGCTGTTGTGGATATTAATTTACTTTTGAATAACTTCACATTGGCATAATATGCTCTATTTCCGTGCTGTATTCTATCTTCTGTGCAGATACTTATTCTATTGCTTCTGTCGATTATATTCCTTAGGTATCTAAACTTTATTATTCCCTCGAATTTCCTTTCTCCGATGATCAGATTTGTGACCTTTTCAGTTCCTGGTGATCCTATTTCCATATATCTTGTGTTTGATACATTTATTTCAAGTCCTATTATTCTTGGTTTTGCTTCCAATTCTTTATACATCTGTACTAATCTCTCTTTTGATCTAGTAATAATGGCTATGTCATCGGCATTTGCGCATATTTGGCAGGAATTTGTGAATATTGTTCCTCTCTGATCGATGTCTTTAACGTCACAGTGTAGAGCCAGTATAAACAATGTTGTTGATAGGGCGTCCCCCTGTTTCACTCCTTGATTAAAGTTGATGGTGTCCGTTAACTTGTTGTTCTTTTCATTCTCGCTTGGGTATTATCCATACTCATTTTAACTAGTCTGCTTAATTTCGGTGGAATCCCCATTTTCTTTAATGCTTCGTGTAGTTTCTTCCGGATTATGCTGTCGAATGCTTGTCTGAAGTCTGTGAACAGAATATGCAGTTCCTACCCATGCTCAATATGCTTTTCCAATATCTACCTGATTAGGAAGATCTGATCTATTGTGCTTTTATTTTTTCGGAAACCATATTGGTATTCCCCTATTATTTCTTCCGCTTTCTTGTTGAGTCTATTGTTTAGAATATTGGAGAAAATCTTATAAGCTGTATTGAAGAGGATAATGTCTCTGTAGCTTGAGCATTCTAGCTTATCTCCTTTCTTCCACATTGGGCAGATCATCCTCCTGTTGTTGTTCCCTCCATTGTCCTAGTTGGTCTAACTCCTCTTCGTCTTGCTTTTCCTGCTCATTTAACAGCTATCTAAAGCATTCTTCCCATCTCTGCGAAACTTTCCTTTCCTCTATTATTATTTCCCCATATTTAGTTTTTCAGTTTTCTACTCTAGTTTGATATGTGTTGTTTACTCTATTGATGGCTCTATAAAATTTTGTTTCTTCGATTTGTTTTTTGAGATGCTCTTTCTTCTTCTTTCTACAAATTTTGTTGGTTTTTCTTCTCATTTCTTGATAACGTTCGCAGTTCGCCCTTGTTTCCCTCAGTAGCATCTTCTCTCTTGCCTTGTTCTTTTGTCGGATGTTGTTAGCGTATTCATCATCAAACCATTCGCTGTTCTTTTCTCTTCCTTCTTCGATTTTTTTTTTTTTTTTTGCTGCCTGTTGTATAGCTCATGCTATTTTATTCCACTTTGTTTCCACTTCTTCTGCCCTTCGATGACCTGTGGTCTCCTTTTTCTTCTGTTATGTTATTCTGGAGTCGGCGCTGGTATTCTACTTGGTTTTCCTTGTGTTTAAGTTTTTCTGTTAGTTTTACTTTTTAGTTTTTGCCTTCCCAGTCCTTGACACCATTGATATCCTTTCCTGCAGTTCTACTTTGACCAAAAAGTGATCATGCTCGCAATTAGGCCCTCTACAACTGCGGATATCTGTAATTGATGTGGCATGTCTTTTCTGTATCAAGACGATCTATTTGGTTTACGTCTCCTGTTCCGGGTATTCGCCAGGTTACCAGATGTATATTCTTATTTTGGAATGTGGTGCTCCTAATAATCGTTATTACTTTCTGCGAATTGTGCTAGTTTACTTCCGTTTCCGTTAGTTTCATTGTGTAAAGTACACTTCCCTACTACGTTCTTTAGGTGGTCTTCTCGTCCGATTTTGGCATTAAAATCTCCCATAACTACCATCAAGTCGTACGAAGGTGTCTTCTGGCATGTCGCATGTCCATTCCAATTCGTCATAAAATCCATCTTTTAGGGCTTTTTCTTTATCTTCCGTGGGTGCATGCTTAGTAATTATTGTTATATTTCTGAATTTCCCTTTAAGCCTAATTCTGTGTAATATGTCATTGATAGATTCATATCCTATCATACACTCCCTTATTTTCTTGGTCATTATAAATTCTGTTTCTAGCTGTCCTGTATTCCATTCCGGGCCACTGTATACTAATGTGTATTCCTTTTTATCTATTCTGCCACTACCCTGCTATCTTATTTCCTGGAGTGCTATTAAATCAATTTTGTACTGTAACACCTGATTTGCTATTTCTTGCATTCTCCCGGGTTGTTTCCTTGTTTGTATGTTCCGTGTTGCTATTGTGGTGCATATATTTCTCATTCCTTGTCGTTGGCCTTGTTCTCGCTTTTCTTGTTCTCCTTGTAATCCATCTACCCGAGGCTGATTTTGAGATTTCGTAACTTGTGTTTTTCTCTACGGTGTGGTCGTTGGCCTCACGCTCAACCCCCAACCCCCAACCTGGAAGACCAGGTAACTTTTCTGTCGGGATGTTCTTCCCTTAGCCTTTGTAGATCCCTCTACCAACTGCAAGGCAGCAGTGTTGGTTTTGGTCTAACCCGGACATTTTGGTACCCATCATATCTGATAGGCATTCCCCGATCCCCCACCAGGGGAGTCGCCTGGTGGGAGTCGAGCAACTTCCACAGATAATTGTGTATATATTCGGATTAATAAGGTGAAATTACATGTAATTATTCAGAACACTTATGTGGTCGTAAAGCCCTTTTCACTAAATACAGGACTCCAGTGCACATAGGTTCGGTTGAGTTCGTATTTCACTATATCCACATCCACTTCCTTTCTTTATCTCTTTTTGAACCTTTCTCTAATCTGTTTCCGTTGCCATTTAAGTCCTGCGCAAGCAATATTCATTGCTAGTCATGACAAGTTCAAGTACCAAACTCTGCTTTTTGCATATTACCATCAGTGTTTCCACTTCAATTAACTATGTTCATTTCAGATCCAGTGCAAACTTTTTAATGCATACGCATTCACACACATCTAATGATGGCCAAACGACCGTGGCTCAGTGGTAGATTGTTGGCTTAGCATTCGGGAGGTCCTGGTATCGATTTCAGCGGCCGACCATCCTGACTGGGATTTTTCCAGGGGGTTTCCTTAGTTATACCAGGCACACACTGGCTTGGTACCTACAAAAATAGGTTCTGGCCGTCTACCATTCAACATTTTCTCCCCATCCTATTCCGGCCTGATCCCAAGATGCCTAAAGGTCTTAAAATAAATTCTAAATTCAATTTACTCAAAATTTAATGATGATACCGAAGACGATGAATAGTATACTGGTCCGAGTGTATTTTTCCAAGACCTCTGCTCTGGGCAATGCTGTACTAGTTGGAGATGATAGTAAGATCCTCAGGACCGGCCCTAAAAAGTCGCAACTAGACTTGGAACTATTTGTGTCCTCACACGCTATGGTAAATACAATGAATCATTTCTTCCAGTTTGGTTATTTATGTTAGACCTTTTCACGAGCACGGTTTCCGTTACATGTACTATTGTTTATTTAGTCTTAACTACTTTTCCGTTTAATTTTGCGACAGCCCCCCCCCCCCCAAAAAAAAAATCGGCTCGAATTCTTCCACTTGTTTTCTTTCTTTCGTTAATTATGGAACTGAGCTACTCAAAGCGTTTTATTTTTTTCCGCTGTAATCGTTCTTGTTCTCTCATTTGTAGATCTATAGTAGTAATCGCATCTACTATGACTGCATAATATGCACGACGTAAAACCAAATTATTTACTTTTTTATCTTAATCCTTCATGTTAAACCACTCCTCATATTATCTTCTTATATCTGGACCTGAGAAGTAGAGTAGCATAAGTCACATTTTACTAATTTTACAGGAGAAGCAGAAAACTGTTTTCAAGACACTATTTTGTTGAATTGTTTATTGAACACTTTAAAACTGATACAGGACTTTTCTAACATGGTCTTTAAAGTAAACATTTTCGTTTTATTCCGTGTCCTAAGGTTGTATTTTGTAACGTTAGGAATAATGTTTTAAGTGTTAGTGGAAATTGACTTGTAATATTTTACCACAAAATTATGATTTTGCTATATATTAACAAAGTAATAACTGCTAAGAATGAGAGAAACACATTGTAAAGCAGTAATTTCAATGTATCACACACTTGATACATTGAAATTATTGTTTTACAGATTGTTTAGTCATAGATCTAATTCAGATTTCAATGATTTAAATGATTATAAGCAGTTATTAATACACTGAGAATCATTCAGGTTCCTTTACACTTGATTGAATACTAATCAATGCGGTAGGTTTCTGTAGTACTCATGCCAAATGGTAGGGACCCATGTTAAAAGTCTTTGAATATCCTTGTACTTAGCCGAACTGATAGGCTTCAATGTATCACTTAATTGGGGAACTTCGTCCTGCCATGTAGCATGTCGCGTAGATTTGTTTAAGTCAACACTTCCAAAGTTTTCACCAAAGCTCTCCTTGTAGTATAGCACTCCAGGACTGTCTTGACGTACTTGCATGTGAACCATTTTTGATATATAAATATATCTTGTTCACTGCTACCTTTTCTAGGGAGACGCAAAGGACTTGAGCGTTGTCCACACAATGCCTTGAAATTCTTGAAATTTTCCAACTCCATGTTAACAACGATAAAGGGTTGTTTGTGTCTGCAACTTCTAACAAGTTGCTGCCAATCCCAGGGTGTCATTATCGAGAAATGCGGAAGCGCTTTCCTGGCCTTCTCAATCACAGCATGTTTGGAATCCACTTCCAAGTGAGTGTGACCTCTTAGAAGAAACTTGTGGTTTATAATCTTCAAGTTCGGAAACTTTTGAAGCAGCAACATATATAAAGACACAATCATCAGATTCCGGTTTTGTCCACTACAATTGTCAGACCAAACTGTTATCACTTCAACATCACTATTTGTAAGTTCCATTTCGGCCCACCTGTATAAACCCGAAGCCATTTCATTGGCACCTCTCCCAGCCTTTGTTTCATCCCACATTACACAGTAAGTTTTCTCTGTAGTACTATCAAAAATAGTGTAATTGAATGTCCACAATTTCCGTATGTAAAAACTTTCAGAATTTGTAAGGAATGGTGTTGGGAGACACTTTTGTAAGTCAACCATAAGAACCCGTTCTTTACAATTACCTCTTGCTCGGTTCTTATCTTCTCGTTTTAAATTGTATCGTTGACTTGCCTCTTCTAAGTGATTATCATAATCGCGTTGGAGCTTATTTTTGTCTTCTTCACTTGAAATCTCTTTCAATCTGGCAACAAAGCTATCACATGTGTCGCAAGTGTCATTTTCGGTCATTTTAAATGAAGTTAAATTCTGAATTAAACACCGCTCTATAATAAGACTTGTGGTCCTTTTACCAGTCTTTTGGCCACTTCTTTCCCGTCTGACTTGGATGGGCACCTTCTCCACACAAGACCCTATGAACTGCCGTTTTTGATTGATTGTTACATCAGAATTCCAAAAGATTTTATGAATATGTCTCCTTTCACTCTCAGAGATAGTTTGAAAGCAACGCCGGGGACAACTTGCAGGACAACCAGGTCGTACACTTTTTGCGGCCACAATTTTATTTGTTCTAGAAACATACTCCTACCCTGCTGCTCTCTTCCTTTTGAGAATTTCAGATTTCCAAGTGGATTTATTTCTACGTCTCTTCCTTGATTTTTTAGTTATTGTAGTTTCTTCAGGCGGCGAATCTGAAAGCGATGAGGGTTCTTCACAAATATAATCGGGATCATCAATATCACCAGCATCCAAAAGATCATCCATACTAGATATATCGCTTGGTGCAGTAGGAGAACGCGTTAACCCAATAGGTCCTGTCACACCATCTCCATCTGAAACGACAAAAAATGAAAAAAAAAATCAATAACGGAAATCACAATTATATCTATGAAGCGTATTCATGAAGCAAGGGTACAATCTCTGTAGACTGACAAGTAATATTTCACTGTGTAGGTTGGCTATACTGGCTTTCAGTGTCAGCCTCTGAGGAACAAGTGTTTATTCTGTATCACTGAATCACTAAATAGCTTGTAGTATACATTTTGTAAAATTAGAGAAACAGCCGCGAGAGGGAAGCAAGAGGCTGACACTGAAAGCCAGTATAGAAAATGTATGTACAAAAATAGTACTTGTACAAGTAACCTTACTTTAGGGATATGCCTCAGTGCTTGCCTTTGTATCAGGAACTTTTTGGACTCTAAGAAGGGCTTGTTGATCCCAAGGGGTCCGCGGAACACAGATGAAGAACCGCTGATCTAGACTGAATGACGAGCAAATCCAAATAAACGTCTGCACAAAGTGTGTTCGGAAAGCAAGATTACAACAGTCCACGTTTTTTATCCAAGTTATTCATCCAAGTGTTTTAGTGTGTTTACACTTGATTGAATACTAGTCTTTGTATCCTTACTTTTCGAACTCGCCTTCTACATTTCTTTATTTGAATTTGTTCGTAATTCAGTACATATCAGGAGTTCTTCAACCGTGCTCCGCGGACTCCATGGGTTCGGCAGGGCCCTCGTAGTATTCCAATAAGGTTCAGAAAAAATAATACGTACTAAGACAACAGTTTGTGATCTTACTGCTTTATGAGCGAAATAAAAATAAAGATTTGCGGGGTTATGCACGACGTAAAAGAAATAAAAGTAGATTGGCTGAAAACCTAGACACGATTACGCATCGCAAGTTCCCACAGTAACATCATACATGTTCTGGCTGAGAACTTCCTTGGTAAGCAATGCAAATAAAAATAGAATGTGAGTTTTCATGCATTTTTCCTTTCTTAGTGATAAAAATGAGGGTTGCAATACTAGAAAAAGTATGATGCAAATTCCGTTTTAATTCTCGATGCTTCCCGAGCAAGATTGATTCTATACAGATTTGTGATGTGCGCCGTTTCAAAATAAAAATGTGGATGGACCAGATACTTTTGCATGAGTTAAATCGGTTTCGTCGTAATGTATTGGCAAAATACCCTCCCAGCGCATACTGGAAGAATACCAAGAAACCTGTATTTTTGCATATATTATCCCCCTTCGTTTTAAAAATACTCCCGAATAACTTTTTTCTGAAAGCAACTCTGGAAATAAGGATTTTCTGTTTCTGATTAACTCTTCTTAAAAAGCAGATGGATGAGTCAGATTAATTTAGTTACCTATTAAAAGAACTGAAGCCAAATATTTATCTCTTTACCCATTCCTCCTAAAATTAGAATAAACCAGCACAATAAAAATACTTACAAATTTCTTCAATATTATCTTCAATTGCTTGCTTGTGGACCATTTCCAATATCATACAATTTCTCTCAGCCATACTGCAGTGCGTCTGCTCGATTCGACGGCCACAAAAGACTAAACACCCGCCGTGTTTTTTTCCATAGCAGCTACATTGTCGCTAAATTTTGGTAGTCGATTGTTGCGTGCCAGAGAAAGGGATTTTAACTCCTATAGGCTTAAATATACAAATATAGTAAGTCAGAAATAGAAGATATAATCATATATTTTTGAGAGCTATACTATTTCAAGTCTGACTTGGAACATTATTCTCTGACAATAAAATCTATTTTTTATATGTTCTTGCAAGGTAGACTATTTCAAGTCTGACTTGGAATATGATTCTCTCAATATTGATATCGGAGCATAAGATAAGTGCACATAGCATTCCTTACCTCTTACACAATCTGTGACTTGGATTAGTATACAACTGGCTATTTCGGAAACTAGCTGCTTTCGGACCAAAATCAGTTTACCACTGAAAGGATCGTGCTAATGAAAGTAAGAAAAACATGATAACTCAATTTCGACCAAAAAGTGACTTGGCATAGTCTACTTCTCAGGTCCAGATATACACATTTTATTCATCCATGACTTTTCTAATTTTATGTACGAGGAAAATTACTATCTATTGCTTTAACCAAATACACAAACGTAAACTTACAAGTATAGCGTAAAATTACACAAAATATTAATTAAGTGTAGCTCGTATATACAGGGCGATTTTAAAATAATGCTTGTAAAGAGAAGGATGAACCCATAAAACCTAAACTAGATTAGAGTCCATTTGAAGAAATGTAAAATCCAGCATAGTTTTGAGGATAAAGGTATCCAAATTCCAAATCTTTACGGTTTCGTAACGAATGACGTAATATTTCAACAAATAATGGCGTAAAACAGTGTAAGTTTAGCAAATCAAAATTAAAGTTGTACTGAAAGATTGAAACTTAATGTTGAGGAATGCAGTCTAGAGGGAATCGCTATGCTTGTTTACTTCGTAATGTCAGAAAAGAAAGTGCAAGATACTCTTTATCGGATTGATCTGGCTGAATATTGTAAATTTCGTTGTTATTTCTTTGAGAAATAGCAATAGATTTAGCTCAAAAGTAAAGTAAATACTTTGTAATTAGCAGATTTAGGAACTAAATGTAGTGAAGTCATCCTAACATTCAAATTTTGTATTAGATTCTCCCTCTCTCTTTCATTTCCAACTCATGTTTGCTTACTTTCATCAATCAAACGGTTCAATCATTCGTTCGTGCCTTTGATAAAAATCGGCCGCTCGTCTTCAATTCCATGTTCTTTATACCACGAACAATGTGCTACTTTAAGACTTGAAGTGCGTCAATGTTGTTGAACTACATAAAGAGGAAATTTGGTCATTTTATGCTAGATTTAACCAAATTTGAGCGAAAAAAAATGTGAGGATATACCACAAGTCCGTTCAAATAGGCAAGGAAGTTCTCAAATATGCGAAAAAGTTCCTCTCAAATATACAATATAAAACATCCCAAATATACAAGAAAGGTTTTCTCAAATTTGCAAGGAAGGTCTTCAGAAATATGGAAATATGGGGCCTAGAACGTACCATTTTTCAGTCCATTGCCCATGAACGTAGGAATTTTGAAAACGTCACTACTTTTGCTTAATATAGTATATTTTGTTTTGAAAACGAAGAAAATCATAATTTCAGAATTAAAAAAAAAACAGAATTATAAAATATATTATGTGATGGTCTTTTTCAACGCATGTTTCTACATTGTACTTCTTTCGGTCTGAAGAATTTACCATTCAGTTTGCAAAAGCAATTTCTGAACACCCTGTACATCGTAGCCTTTAGTAATAAGAAGAGGAGAGCATCATTGCCAGAACATAAGGACTTGTGGTATGAACGAAAAGAAACTTACAATAGATTAAGTGTTTTCAGCAGTCGCCTGAAAAGTTGCGAACCCCAGAAAGAAAACCCATTGGAACCAAGAACAGAGCTCATAAGCTCCTTGACTTGGAATCCGGCCAGTAACCGAGCAGTAGACGAGGAGAATGAGCGTCCTTCTGGTAAACAAAGTCCTCTTGCCTCGCACTTGCTATTCTTTCTTTCATTCTACTTGAAAACAAAATGAAATGAGAGGTTTGTTAAAGTACTTCCAGGAAAGTTGTTGTATCCAATAGCCAGTTCGGTTTGTGTATTCAGACGTCTTTGATGAGAGTACTATTGAAAGTAAATTGAAATTTATTAAGTGCTCATAAAGTGTTGGAACTGTTCGAGATTCTTCAAATATTTGTTTTGGTTGTAATGTTTCGGTTTAAAAAACTTTCATTATCTTTTTTGTTTGCTAAGTACTGCACTCATTAACGAGTGGGTAGAAAACTCATGTTGTCCAGTGTTTAACGTTTCGGAATTGGATTGGCAATGGGGAGACACATAGGTTCGAGTTCCACTGCTGGTCATGTTAACTGTTTTCAGTGTTTTCGTTTCTTTGTACTTCAAGTAAGGGCCTACCTTCGTTATCCCTGACCTTGGAGGTAATCGCAGAAGGACGTCACCCCTCAGACATGACAGATTTAGGCCAAAAGTTACTTATGACACCGCAGATAATTTGAAAAAGGAGTAGTAAGATCTCACAGCGTCTGTGAAAGGGATTTTTTTTTTTTTTGCTGTTTTAGTTTTTAAGGATTATTGTTTTTCCCGTTCACTTTTTTATCTAATAAATGTGGCTCAATGTTATATTCAGTTTCAAGTATACGCGTTTCTGCTATGATTATAGACATGTTACACGATATTAAACGAGTGTTCGATTTGTACGGAGAATAGTTGCGATTTCCCTCTCTCTCCAAAAATCTTACCCTGATTCTGTTTACAGATATATACCTCTATCCTGGGATATGGACGATCCCAAAATACCGTATAATACATATCTCCCTAATTCTTCCCCCTCTCTGGAAATTGTACAAATCGAACACTGTATTAAACTAGTATGCGGTATTATGAAAGGAGTTTGCCTGTCAATGTTTTCCTCCTCTATCTTTCCGTTCTGTTTCTTCATGTTTTCACGTTTTCAATCATATATTACTTTCAGCAAAGATTATCAGTAATTCTTTTCTTCGTTTCCCTTTGTTTGAAGTTTAGTTGTTTTTTGTTGTTTTTTCAAAACAAGCTACAACGTGGTATCTTGACTTTATCATTATGTGTTCTCGCAAAAGCGGCAGGTTTTTCTAGACAAAGATTCTCCTTCTTTAATTAATTCGTTTGCTTCACTCATTTCCTAGACTCATGGTTTCTGCGAATTTGCTTCAAACATCCTTCACGCCAATTTCACGTTTTGCGCTAGGAATATTCCAGCATAAATTGATAAATCACTTCTCGTTTACAAATTTCGAAGAAGATTCAAGATGGCAGTCATTGATGTCGTACCCTCTCACACCTAACATCTTCTATCCAGTATCCATTCACAGCCATGTAATTTCGTTATCTTTACTTCTTTCTAAAATAAAATGGTTTTTCGTCACATTGTATTTCATTTATTTGCTACCTAGAGTTCATCCTTTTCCGATTACCCTGTCGTTATTTGTTGACAGTTGGAGCTACAATTTTGGCTATGCAGTTTATTAAGATTTATCAAAATCGGGCTCCCTCTCATAGTTTTTTCTTGAAGTTCATTATTTAGTTTTGCTAAACATACTTTTAGTCGTTTCTGTTCCTATCCGCTTCCACTTTCTTCTCTCTTTGATTATCTCCAACCTTTCTAATTCAACCCATTTTCTTTTATTTCTTTGCGATATGATATCTCCTTTTCTGCTGAATTTACTAAATAGTGATCCCAGTGTTAGTACGTATGGCCATTTGGGGTATTCCCGACACGCATTTTTTGCATCTTAGGACCCGCCATAACCTTTTTATTACTGGAGCTCTGCAGCTAGGATTTCACAGGTGTACTATACTCGTCACTAGCTTCAATTTAAGGTATCACTTGATGAGCAACTCGAGTCCTCACTTCGGGTACTTTACTTGTGAGATGATATATCTGCACGTCGCCGTAAAAGCTGTGGTCTCTTCTTTCATTTATGTTTCACTCTGCACATCTAAATACTCTGTTAACTGAGGGCGTTCATGTGAAACTACTGCGAAGTATCTGGATTACTCCACTGCATGGATAATTCCGACACTTTGTTGAACAACTTGCGACATCAAATGAAAACACATGTAAACATTTGACAACTATCACCATGCACTCAGTAACACTTTACGATGAATTGACGTTATGTGTAGTAATGGCATCTGACAGATTATCTTAAAATGAAATGATTTTAAAGAGAATAAAATTGAAAAGAATTTTTATCGCATAGTTAGTTTTCCTCGTTATATCTAAGAACAAAAGTTAAACAAAGGGTGGATGAACTCGATTAGAATAAATTCAAATTACGGTGTGAGGTTCCTGCAGAGTTTCATAATTATTACCTAAAGGAGCATATGCACTCTCAGGGATTTTATTACCGGGTTAATTCCAGAAGTATTAAATTTATTTGTAAGTCCAAATCCCAAAGAATCTCTGCCAAGCTCAGTTCCTTTTTGATGGGAGCCCCAGTTTGATTTCTCCCCAAATTCATGGTTGTCATTTTTCACCGCAACGTTTATCGGGAAACGTGAGATGCTTTTACAGCTGTAGTAAGACTTATCCTTTTTCTTACCACATCAAAATCTGAAGCCATGGTTTCTTTGTTCCTAGAATCTTTCGAATTTTTTCAGTTGTATTTACGAAAAATGTGTGCTACGAAAAATATGAGTAATTTGTAATTTACACGAATAGTGTCACATAAATTTTTGTGAAGAAAGTATAGAAATATACTATTGGGAAAGGTGTCGGAAATACCCAACAGCGTAATGTCGGGATTGCCCCGAAACGCCTAATATTAAAATCATATTAATTCTTGGAGTTTGTACCATTGACTAAAGGAACTGAAACTATCTGTGCAAACACAAGGCTTTATCCTTTAAAAGTGTGCAATGACTTCGAACTACATGATCAACACTGTTCGTAAGATCTTAAGAACCGAATCTTCTATTTTAGAACAAGGTCATTTTAGTCACGTTTTCTAGACAACTTTCCTTACAAATATGGTTCTGGTCCTTCACAAATATAGCACAAAAACTCATAAATCAGCGAAGAGACTCAGTATACTAGGAAGTCTCTTCTTTTACTATTGTTTATATCACGAACTGTCTATTGTGAAATCTACAGTGTTGCAAGCTTAGAAGTGTCGGAGTTCTCCAACTGTCGGGAATATCTCAAATGACCCTACGTTAGTTTCTTTCCAATTTGAGCATTTTGCTTTGAACTTCTATAGAGATTTGTATTTTTGTTTTCTCGTTTCTTTACTTTCCCAGTCCTTAATTCCTAATTATCTCTTTTTTTTTACTTTAACTTACGTTTTCCAACTTTATACCTACGTAAGCTAAACCAATTTCTGATAAGTATGAATGGTGGCTATAGGAATGTTGGTTAAGTTTGTTTTCCATTCTTCAGATAATTTCGTAAGTTTTCATGGATTAGCACGTAATCAATCTGAACCGTCAACACGAAAATGTTGCATAACCACGTTTTAATTATTTTCTGTTTGATGACTGGAATAAAAATTTGTCTGCAACAGCAAGTAAACTTTTATAATTAAAAATAACTACTAAACACATGTTAGTAGGTGAGATTGGGAAAATAAGTTGAAAAATATCGACTGGGGACATGTCTCCTTTCACTAAGGTGTAAGTTCATAAGGACACCTTCTAGAATTTCTGGCATAGAAGGAGTCAAAATGTGAACGCAAAGTTTATTATTGCTTCTGTATTTAGCTTTCTTCTAAGTCTGCCTGCAAACCCTTTATTGCGAACCAGGATAAATGGAAATACAATTCAACCTACAGGGGGTAATATTCTATACTACTACTAAACGAATAAGCTGAAGAAAGTAACTAAATTTCTATTTTACAAAAAAAAAAAAAAAAATCGTAATAACTAAATGAGTATGAAATATTGGTGGTTTTGCTTCTGGGGACTCCTGAATCACTGAGCTGAATAATTCAGCTATGTAAATAACATAATTGTTATTAAAAATCCTGTTATCATGAAGAAAGAGATGTTTTCAATGTGAGAAACAGGATAAATCAAAATGAGCTAGTACCGGTAAATATGGAACTTGAGACAGTATTTTGTACACACAATCATGAACGAACTGTGCTGCATCATGAAGCACTGTCTGGGAGAAATAATATATTTCATGTTTTCCTTTTTTGTTTCCGGAAGAGAAACAGTCTGACATTGCTAGCACTGTGATTGACTCTTTTTGGTTGGCAGTTTATTTTATTTTTGCTTGTGTTCTTTGATCTAAATGTTGAATCTAGAACTCATCCATGTTGACCAATTGACAGAGACGAAGACGAGTTTTTGTAGCAATTTCATAGATTACTCTACTATTGCAACTTTTGTAAAAGAGTCAACATTCCCGGAAGTCACCAAGAAGGACACTTCCTCATGATTAGGTGATTTCGAGGTAATGTTTCGTAAATAGTGTCCCTGATGAACGAAGGAATTACTTGTCCTGACAGAACTGTTGGTTACAATTACCCGGGCTCACTGCTTATAAACATGTTTGTTTCGCAGCACCCGAGGAACCGCCCCTCTTAACCCTACCCTGGATTCACCACTGCCTCTTAAAATTTCTATGTGCCAAATGGTAATTTTGTACTCACAAGTCAAAGCCACTGTTTTTACAGTATAGGAGATAAGAAAATGTCGAGAAAAGTAGTCTTCAGAGACCAGAAGACTCAATCGATCCTCGCTATAGGTTTCTCTTGTAGAGTCCAAGACCATTTTCACTTTTCAGGAAGGATTGTTTCGATGTTTTTGCCATACATAGTTTTTTTTTACTACGTGATGATGGCAACTTAGTAATTTCTTTCGATTTAAGGCACATCAAAGTACCGCGGAACCTCAGTTAAGGCTATAAATATCGAAGTTGGTATATATTTTAGTTTAATTTAAGGAAAATGGAAATGCCAAAAGGTACCAGTATCAGATCACACAGATAGAAATCATCTGCAAGCTTCAGACGGTGCAAATAATTACTATCGTTATTTCAGTGGAAAAAATTATCACATTTTAATTACCAAAGATCCTTAGGAACTGCGATTTCCAATGGGTCATTAACATCTTAAAAGAATGTTATGTTACTTTATACGTGTCACAACATGAGGAGATTCTTAAGTTACTGAATGCGATTAATTTCCTCTCAGAAATGCCTATAAATACCAGTAAATAAGCTATAAATGGAATTCAAATTTATTTATGGCCTTTAGGAGTCTGGGTCTCAGACCTGCTGTGTATAGAGTTGTTAGTTGTATATATACTATTACGTGTATCAGTCTTCCGTAAAAACTGTTGAACTGAACCGATTCTTTTGTACCCACTGTATATCGTTGAATTAGCGCGCAGAGTTAATCTTTGTCATCTCCATCAAAATCTACAAAAGAATCTATTATGAAATTCTCCCGTTGAAAGAAGGAAAGAGTATTGTTGCTCACGAGACAAGATTTAGGCTCTCTCGTCTCGAAAATGTTTTGTTCGGAGAGTGTGTCGTCTCGAAGAGATGTATATTTTACGTCCCGTCTCGTTTCGTTTTCTATAGTCATTTCTCTGTCTCGTCTCGTCTCGTGGGCAACACTAGGAAAGAGAACCTATGTGTGATCTTCAGCATCTTCCTATCACCATGTTATGACAGATCTGTAAAAAAAACTCTAAATATTAAGTTCGAACTCAATTAATTTAAATTCTAATCTAAGCTAACAATGAATATTAACACAAAACACTTTCTATTGAATTATATTTAATTTATTTATAGCCTTGGGGCATCTCAAGGTGGGGAGAGAATGTTGGAAGGTAATTGGCCCGGGGTTAATTAGTAGGTACATTGGCATGATGCGATTGAGGAAAAATCTCAGTCAGGATAGGTGGGCGCTAGGATCGTTCTCAGGACCTTCCGATTGCAAAGCCAACAAGCGCTCTACCAACTGAGCTACGACCGCTCGGTAAACACTCCATGTTTTGTCCAACAATGTTAGAGGATTACGCTTCTAAATAGTAATGAAACGTTACGAATGAAGAAAAGTTTCTTTCAATTTCCTATTTTAAGATGAAGTGTTGAAAATGTGAGATAATGTAAAGTGGAAATAAATGCTTCCACACGTAAACATACAGAAGTACACTTTCTTTCTTGAAAATGTTGAAACTTAAATTTCCTCAAGAGATATTGGGTTTTACATGAATTTTTTATTGTTACGATTAGAGACAAAACAAAGGAGAAATATAAATTTTAAGTTGTAAAATAAATTGTTAAAGCGTGTATGATGATGGGAAAGTGATTTCAATAGCAAGGACTCAATCATAGGAGTGCTGGAAGATGGTGTTTGGGAAACTTATGCAACTCATAAATGACGCAAATACTGTAAGAATTACTCAATATCATGCATATGGTTGCATGTGGTGCAACACATCCGTAACAATTAAAGTACTGGTATTTAGCTTTCCTGCCTAGCCTTTATTCTTCTGTTTTTCATACCTTTTCAGTCGCGTATATTTACTTCATGTAGATATCACTGTATTATTGTGCATTTGGTTAATCTCAAGTAAATTATCAAACCGCACGCCAAATAGCTGCAGCACCATGTGTAGTTTCTGTTATTAGGTAACCTTAAAAGCTTCTGTAAAATAAAACTAACAAATATTAAGTTTCAACAGAGTTGGGCAGCTATAACTATTATAATACACATGCAGGCCCGTAGCCAGGATTTTCGAAAGGAAGGGGCACAGGTGAACTATTCAACTCTATGACAGACTTAGCGAAATGAGTAAAAAAAGCAAAGGCGTACTGAAAATCCTAGCAGAATCCCTGCTTTGGAATGAATTGAGAGGGGAGGGATACACTGGAAGTAACCAAGAATCACGCAATGTTCAAGTACGTCTAAACCAAATTCAAAGAACGGATTTTACAGTTTCGTTTAAGCAAAACTTTTCCATAAAGTGAAGGCATTTGTAAGGTTAATTTTTGGAGAAAGTTTTTTGTTATTATTATTACACATGTTTACCATCACTCTCATGAGAACCCCAAAATATATCTTAACTAAGAGTGTTTTATAACAATTCTATCAATGGATAAATAGTTGGAAATCAGCAACACTGCCTTGCAGAATACGGAAGAAAAAGGAAACATTTTGAAATGAAAGAAAAACTTTAGTAGTGGCATTCATTACGGTGAAATTTGCAGACGTTGCTTGTCTCCACCCATTCAATTCAGAATATCCTCAACATTTACATTAACATAGTGATGTGCCAAACCGTTGAATCTCTCCGCTGTTATTGAAGAGCGAGTATAAAATTTGAAGTGATTGATGTGCCTCAAACTTAAGAAATAACGCTCAGGCGCACGAGTTGTAATGGACGATGTTACGAGAATTTCCAATAGAGTGTACAGATTAGGACACAATTCCTTTGAGCAGTGTATTAGGCTATCAACGGCAGTACAAAGACACTCCATTAGAGAAAGGTTCTTCAATCTGTTTTACCACATTTAAAATTCGGTCTAAACAATACACTTTCTTGCAAATCATCACTATAAATGTCTGTAGTACAATATTGTTTCGCACAAGGTAACTCAATTTAACTGATGTTTGTCAAGCAATGGTTTGTGTTCGCTGACAAGAATATGAAGATCTGGAAGATACATAACGCATCGAGAATAATCTTCGACAGTTTCATTTGGATGTTTTTTCATTCCCAATACCTCGATAACAAATTAAATTTTAAACTGTCACTGATTTCACTATTTGGATTTAATTAGGTATAGTCAATGTCAATGTCAAGATCGGATAGAGGATTATCGATCGACAGACAGTTACCCGTGTCCAAAGGACCCGCCGCACTACGCTCAAATTCTCGACTCAAAACATCGATTCTACTGATAATATTTGGGTTTCATTTGTTTGAAAATTACTGGTATAATTATCGGAAACTACATAATCGATTCTCGCAAAATTTTGTAAAGAAAATATCCAAGGTATTTTGAGCAAGTCTTTTGCTCATTTTTGAATATTTGTCTATTTGTGTGCAGCGATCTCTTTGTCCCTTTTTATCATGAAAACGAAACGTTCCAGAAGCCGAAAATTGTCTATAGTTATTCTTGTACATTGTACTTTCTCCGCTTTTATTGTGTACACATGAAATCTTAGCTTCTGAAAGGCTATGGGGAAGCAGCTTTGCACTGGACGCATGTGCTGTAGACAAATTGATCACCTGCTTTCGAGAGTCATTACTCATTAGTACTGTTGACGCACATGCACACAATATTCCGCAGAGAATTTTACGCTTTCGTTTCGAAGGCAGCTCAATAGTATAGATAAGTTGTTCTCTGTGCCCTTATTCTCCTCTGTGCTCAACAGTGTACTTGATCTACTTTGGAGTTTTAGTAGTAATTCACTCATTCTTAACTTCTAATGATATATTAGATATACTAGATAACTCTGTAACATGCATTTGCCGTTTGAATATGTCTTGGTGAAACTGTATGTTGCAATTAGGGAACGTGTTCCCATGAACCAACCAGACCCTTGATTACAGCTATCTTACTCATGTTTATATTGAAAGTTATATGCTTTGAGTTAGGATTCTAAAGTATTTCCTATTCAGTTTCTGCCCGACTTGATATGTGCATGGGTTCATACGAGAATAGCTTCATCGAACTACTATAATATACATCACAGATCAGTTGAGTATCTTTATTCAAATCAAGTTTAATCAATAAAGAGTAATATAGTTTTCACATATTCAGAATCCTTCATATAGAAACTTCTGGACAGTCATATGAGCTACTCCCAATCAACCTAATAGCCTTTCTCAATTGATTATAAGCACATCTACACATAATAACTGAATTCCGATTATAAACATAACGAAGCATCAATAAGATATCTCTTTCCAAACTCATTCATCATATGATTAAGAAATATTAGTGAAATCCATTCCTTAACAACGTCTTGTTTAAGTCAATTTTAAAAAGCGAGCCATAAGATATAAGTATGTTCTAGATCAACTGTTTCGTAACTCAATTGTTTTTCTGAACAAAGATCAAATGACTTATAGCTTAAAATAATGAATGTCACATTTCCAAAAGTTCATAGTTCTCATTATGACACTTACCAGGACTAATTCTCAGCCCGTAAAGGGGGGGGAGGGGGCACGTGCCCGGGTGCCCACCCCCTGGCTACGGCACTGTAAACATGTGTAGTTACATTTTTTGTATCATTGCTGCCCAGTGCGTACCAATGATCATTAGAACCTAAGGGAAAGATAGGCATCCACACGATGAAATAACGTATCAAGTTCCTGTGCATATAGTGATACCAATTATTCATCGGCTGAAAATGTAATCTCGATCAACCAACGAGTGGATAGAAGGTACTATTTATTAGGTTTTACCTTTGTTTCTTTCCCACCAACAGAACATATACTTCCTCAGATGTAGTATTTACTCTCAATTCCTGTTTATTCCGCCTCCATTCATGGCCGTATTTAGGGTGGTTCGAGCAGCGCCCCTTCCCCTCACACGCATCGACATGCGGGATGCGCCAAATTAATCGAAGATTTTTTTAAAATTATTACCAGTTCGAATGCAATTTTTTCTTTCGAAATCGAAAGAAGACTTCATAACTTAGTAGACTTCATAACAAACCAAGCGACTCAAATTGTAATCAAGCAGGAAGAGGATGAGGAATGGAGTTTATTTTCTGTCTGTGAAACGGGAAGACTACAAGATGGAAGGTTCTTGTATCTTTCGAATGAGCTCGCGAATATATGGTTCAGAGCCAGAGAAGCGGCGAGAAAGGAATCTCGCAAACATAACCCTCTCACAGCTGTATCGACACCTTGTCATACAAACAGCACGCGACACCATCAACCACTTCGCTAATTGAACCGTGAGGGGGCGTCGGTTCAATGTGATGTAGTTCACACCGTGGCATGACTCGTTTTGAGTTGACTCTACGAATATTTACAAAGACAGATGAGTATAGTCAGTTCCCTGATTACCTATCCTTGTGCTCGCGAATAGTACCTCGATAATTAGTCCTGTTATATTAGCAGAATTTGGAGGTGTTTCGTGGACTAATTCCTATAGAGCTGAATTTTGGCAGACAACTGCCTCAGGCCGGAATAGCGAGCAGAAGAGAATGTTGAAAAGTAGTCGAAGTGACAATACAGTCCGAAGTGACAATACAGTCGAAGTGACGATTCAGTCCGTCGAAGTGAGAATGTATGATCAGGTATCTGGAGTGAGACATGACTATAGAGTAAACTTTAATGCGGTCTATAAAGGAAATTGGTGGCTAGTCACATGGAAGACTAGCAAAGTGGATATTAGAAATGCCTGCTTGTATTAAAGTATGCTCTCAGCTGGAACAGTACGTTGATCGTGAGAGAATGAACTTGCAACATGAACATTGTTAACGGAAATACATAGCAAATGAGGAGAGAAACATACAGAAACTAGAAACAGGGAAAGTGTAAATTATTGTTATTGTTCCGCACGTACTTTGCTCAATTTTCGACGCTGAACTTAAAACGATTAGATAAAGCAAATTCATTTTAAAAAAACTTTCACAAGATAGCCGTAAAAGGATGTGTTGTACGTGTTTACATTATATATATATGTCGAATTGCAGTTAATTATATATATATAATCGTGGCAATAGAGTTTAAAAACAAATTTGGCAAATTCCATTTTTAAATTGGATTTATACTACTTCAATTTTACACAAGTTTTTTCAAGGGAAATTCTCCCGCAATTCTCTCCTTTAGCGTGGATCTTAATATGCTTAAAATTTTCGTTTGTGATTTAATTATATATGAATAGCACTGGAAACTGATGTGAACTTCATATGTATTGGCTGGGGAAATTGTTCAGGATCAGAATGCCAACAATAACAAGTTCTTGACAGGTTTTCTGAATTTTGATAGATGTTGTTGCAATTTCTCTGCCTTGAATGTAATTGAAGTTAATCTTCTTTGGTTTATCATGTTGCACAGAAACCGAATGTTAGTCCAGTTTAAGTTTATGATTCTTGTATAAATGCATCTGGTCTCTTATACTTGTATATTGTTAAACAAAATATGAAATTAATCTCATAAAGATTCTCGTAGCCGCACTTGGGAAACTTATACAATATTACCACAGCAATAATTCGTGTGAGATAGACAGACTTCCGTCTTCAACAATATTTAACCTTTCGTCTTCAAATATGTCGTTAGCTTGGCCAGAACTCGAACCAGTATCCCGGTTGGGTATTTGAACGATTATACTACCACGGCACGGCTAGCTGAGCTCAAGGCCCAACGGATGTTACAGATGCATAAAAAGATTAGTTTTGTCGTGGTTTCGGGTTCAAATCCCGGTCTTGACAACGACCAGTTTTTATGTTTGCTTTTCAACTGTTACTATTTATGTTAAGGATATAATATTTAAGATTTATAATGTTCTGCAACCAGGATTTAAGCTAAGTCTCCCGGAGATATCACCTGGACTACTGAAAATTTAGGAATGTCAAGTCTATTCAGCGATCATATCGCATATTGTTTCATAGCACTTTATCACCTACACATGCTGGTCTGTAGTGAGGTTCTAAGAGAATATAGTTACAAAACATGGCATGAATACTGAGATTTACAGTCGTATTTCTAGTATGCTTTAGCGCATGCGTAACTTACAGCCCGTATAAAGAGTTTGACTGCCCCGAGACAAATTCAAAATTACAGTTACTATATTCTACATTGGATGTAAAAGAATTCATTTACAGCACAAGAAGTAATTTTGTCCTAGAAATACACTCACTATTTCATATTAAATTTCTTGTTACTAATACAACTTACAAAATAATAAATTATATTAAAATTACTATATGACTTTTGAGTTTATCTGTTTTACCAATTTTGCCCACTGAGAAAAAAATGGTTGGAGATCCCTGCTCTAACGCATTACTAATAGCCCAAAATTATTGTATCAAGAGAATGTCTGATATTAGGTCTGATATCCTGTTTGATATTATCATGTTATGGTCTTCTGAATGTGTTGTAATCTGCAGAGTTTCGAACTGATTAACAGTATTAAACTCATGAAGTGAACAATTTTTACGAGAAATACTAATCCTGAAAAGAAAAACAAATCCTTAATAACAAAGAAAAGTTTCCAGTGGTGTTGGATTTACGCGAACGAATTACATTTTATGTGCAGTATACATATGTAGTTTTTTCCCCCTAATCTCAAATGTAACTGAATCTATGGTACGTTTTGACAACCACAGTTCAAAATATATTGCGAGAAATTTCTTTGTATATGTGTGCGTGTCTATGAAAGTGAAGTGATCAAATTTTTTCGCTTCTCATTTTCCGCACAGTGAAATTTTAATTACTTTTGTTCATTGGCGTGCAAAATGAGGATTTCTGCAAAGTCAATTGCATTTGTTCTCTTCATCTCTCTCTCTCTCTCTCTCTCGTATTTTGTACGTGCAACTGGAATGACTGAATCCTTCATGTAGTTTACGTGTGCCTGTGATATCCAGTAGTTTCAATGAATCTATCTCCTGCGGATAAATAACTACGACGCATTCATCTTTGGCGATGTCTAAAAAAAATGAGCTTAGCGAGTTGACGTTTATAATGCGAAAGAGATTATTATCCCGGATGTAATAATCTCGTCGCAGACACAAATTAATACTAATGAGAGCATTTTACGTCCAAGTAAATAGGATAGGAAAGAGTAAGGTGGGCGAAGCAAAACAGTAAGTCCTATTGGTTGCCAGTGTTGAAATATATTTTCGGGTCAGGGGCCACGGACACTTTACCTCCCAAGATGCCTTACGTTTTTTTAAGCACGTAAGGTTTGACTACTTAAACTACAACTTGTTTACTCCACGTCGATACCCCTATTAGAATGCGAAATATTGAAATTTATTTATGTCCTAAGATGGCGGAGTGTACCTTGTGACGTCATATCTTTTTCATTCTGATTGTAGTTTTTTTTACTAATGCAATGATGAGTAAAACATCGTTTATTTCATATTTCATATATTCCGAAATATTCAAATTTAAATATTTTTCAAGATGGCTGCCAGAAAGTATGTAACGTCACATATTTTCCTTATTAATACAGATCCATAAGGTTTCCAGTGCCATTCTGACCTATACATTTTTTATTCCATCTCGATACAACTGTTACAATACAAAATACTAAAAATTAATTATTTCGCAAAATCGCGGCTTTTACTTTGTGAATGTACATATTTTTGCTATTCTCATTGGACTTTCTACTTTCGGATGCAATCCTGAGTAAGGTACACGCAAAAGCTGTACCTTTGAATTGTGGGTATAAAATGACGATTTTGTACCCACAATTTTTGAGAGACAGTGGCGAGCCCAGGGTTGGGTTTAGAGGGCGGTTCTTTACCTTCCAGTTCTTGGGAGAGAACAGGTTAATAAAAAAAACGATTGTAAAATATGAACCCTGTGCCCGTCACTGCCTCTGAAAATTAGGCGGTATATGTATCCATTATTTTTAAGAATCAGTGACGAGCACAGGGATTCATATTTTACCATCGTTTTTTTCTATTAATCTGTTCCCTCCCAACTACTCAACCTGTGGGGCTGATTTGAACCTGTACTGCCTTCACAGGATTTGTATTATCAGCTACCTTCTCCAGTAAATCACAGGGATTTCAGTAAATTACTGAAACATATATATAACGTGTAGGTGGTAAATTGTTTCGGTAATTTCCTTTTTTCTTTTCAAACTTCAAAATAGTGTCCGTAAGAATGAGAGGATTTGTACTCTACAAATTCGTGTAATTTTAAATAGCTAACTCTGTTCATAGAACTATTAATTCATTCATATTGTATACCGGAGCAGTTTCACTTGATATGACTGGAAAGATGGCAGGCACAATAATTACATTTGATATGAAAAATAGCTTATTTTCAAACAAAAGCAGAGGAAGAATGAAAAGTTATATTATTTCGCTTAATTCCACTTGCAAGTAGTATTTATTGAATATTTTTTTCAATGCTGAAAATCGCAAGAAATATGTTACAAATATTTCATTTATGCATAAAATAAATAATTCAAAGTCAATCAAATTCAAGCACAAGAAAATAGCGTTTCTTATAGATAGAGTGAATTGTTGATTTTTTTTAAAAAAAAATACTTTCTTCTTTAAAAAAACAGTCTATAAAGTTTCTGTGTTTTGAATTTTATCTAAACGAGAAAAAGAAAATACAATTAGAATGTTATCGTTAACTTCTCAGATATTGTATTTCTATGTTCTCGTGATATGTACCTATAATTGGCAATAAATAAAATTTCAGTTTAGCAGGAAGCTACGTTAACCTCTTCAGGGTGAGAAAAAGTATCACTTCCAATTAACCTTCGAGCTATTGAATCAAGCACTTTCGGTTGACCTTTCTAGCTAGAAAAACTTTTAGTTCACTTCTGGTTAATCTCTGGGATTAGAAAAAACTAACACTTCCGGTTGATCATTATGGTTAGAAATGTAACATTCCAGATTGATTTAGGGTTACACAAACTAAAACTTCTGGTTGATTTTTAGAGTAGGAAAAATAACAATTTCGGTTCGCTTTAGGCCTAGAAAATTAACACTTGTGGAAATAGTAAAACTCCAGCTGACCGTTAGGGCTAGTAAAGGTGACAATTTTGGTTGGCCTTTAGGATTATAGAAAGTAACACTTTCGGTTGACCTTTAATATTAGAAAAAGTAACACTTCTAGCGAACCTTTAGAATTAAGAAAAGTAACACTTGTTTTACACCTTTAGGATTAGAAAAATAACACATCTGATTGACTTTTAGGATTAAGAAGTAACGCTTCCAGTTCATTTCTAGCGTTTGGAAAGTAACTTTCTGGTTGGTCTTGAAGGTTGGAAAAAGTACTGTAGTACTCTCGGCTGATCTTTAGGGTTAAAAAGTAACCCTTGTGGTTGATTTTTAAGGTTAGAAAAAGTAACACTTCCTGTTTACCCTTATGGTAGAATAAATTACTTGTCCAGTTCACTTTCAAGCTTAAGAAAGTAACAGTTCAGGTTGACCTTTAGGATTAGAAAAAATAACAGTTCGGCTGACCTTTAGGGTTAGAACAAGTAGCATTTGCAATTGGCATTTAGGATCAGAAAAATAACATTTACGGTTGATCTTTTTACTCTTAAGCTTAGAAAAGTAACACTTTCGTTTGACTTTTAAGCTTAGAAAAGTAACACTTCCAGTTGGTCCATAAGGTTAGAAAAACTAACACTTGAAATTGATCTTTACGGCAACTAGCTAGTGGTCCAACTCATCTCTTCCTACAACATAGCGAGAAAATAAATATTTAATTTAGTTTAGTGAACTTCTTAGACATAATTTTACCGTAAAATCATTAAAGAGACTTCTTGATTTGTAACTGTGCCTATTATTTTGGTTTGACGCAATCTGTTAACAATCTGGAACTTTCTAAGTTTCGACTTTGTTCTCTCCGTTTCTCAGAAGAAATGGGTTGAGCTGCTGTTGCACAGAACCCTTCGATTGGAATGATACAAATTTCAACCTACACTTTTTTCATCATGGAAAGTGTGTTTATCTACACTGACTCAAGAATGGCACTCACTAGAGGACATGATCATTGGAGGGCCAAAGTCCCTCAATCATTTATGTATAAGATAGCCCAGCTAAAATAAACGCATATCCATATAATTCTTCTCTTCAATGATGATGACAGCCGAAGTGACCTATCTTGCTGGAATCAGCTTTAAAATGACTGTAGCGAATTCATAAAACTATTAATCGAACAACATTCGTCTCTATAAATCCGTCTGCTTAGAATTTAATTATATAAAACATGGCCAGTCATTGCTTTTCAAGACCAAGTTGAAAAGCAAATAAACTTATGTATATATTGCATCAAGAATGTCGTTTATTTATTCGTATTTTAAATGTCAATCAATTAATGTATTTGAACACTATGAAATTATTTAAGTTACAATTGAATTGAATTTAAATTATTTAAAATCAAGTTACAAGTTTCATGAATCTTGATATTTTATCAAATAATTTCATTTGGTATTTTTGTAAACTTGTGTTTCAACAGAAGGTTTTGAAAGTTTATTACATTTCAGTACAGAATATTTATAAAGTCCTGATCCATTTCAATGAAAGACACAAAAGTTAGAAGAAAATTCCGTACTTTGCAATTTAATGTTTTTTTTTGCAACATAGTTTAGTAGATTTCGACTTGACCATCGTGGATTTCGAATCATTGTTCCCAGAACTAATAAGTTATGCCAAAAATAGAACGATTCGTACATAGAATGATCATGTAGACATTATGCCGAATTCGATTTTTAAGGTCCTGAAGCTTTTAACTTTAGTCGTTTAACGAAGTCCAAAGGTTTAAGGTCCATTGAACGTACGCTCACAGTCGTTATGAGGTTCTCGTATTTCGCTGTTTAGAAAGTTGTCATTCAATTAGCCGCGATCAATAATCGCAAAATGCGGTAGTGTACCATCGTTTTAAGAGGATATAGCAACGTCATCGTGCACTAACTGAAAATGTAAAAATTGTTGCTACATATCAATATAATTCGTATCAGTTACCTTGGTTTTTGTGAACAAGAATGCTCGTTATACTTTGGTGCGTATCATGCTTAACCAGACATCTATCTTGTTGTTCTTATTCAATTGCATTTGCTTGCCCATATGCGGAAATTATGTTTGTTAATGATTTTAGAGATGTAGCTTCAGCGTTGAAAAGCAATACGTTGCATTAACTGTTGACGGTCAACAGCCTCCGGGAATTAATAACAAATCGCTTGGTGAGTTTAATATGCTTTCTGTTTGAGTCTATGAACGAGAAGCAGATCCTGTGTTGACTTTTTCAGTGTATAATGTAAAACTTTCCTCATTGATGCCCTAGTTCTTACTTGGATTTCAAGTACCGGTTAATGGACTAAGCACAATTTCGTCTCGAATAGCTTGTTATTCTCTTGTGAAGCGAACGCCCTACCTGGATGATTTTTGTTTTGACTGATTGATTCTTTACATTGTTATTAATGTCCGAGATGAGCTGGTGATTTTTTTTAAGGACAGGATATAAAGTCTTATGCACTTACTGTTTGCTTTAATTTCTTCATCAACAACCAAATCCCTTCGCTCGACAGTGTTTTCGGAATTGGCTAGTCAAGGCTAGCCTTTCTGTAACTTTCTCGTACGTAAATTCTGTGGTAAACATGTTGAAAGAATCTTACACCTTCTCTAACGAAAGGAAACAATATCATATGTTTCACAAATATTGATAGTGACTTTGTAAATACTTGAAAGTTTATGTTTATTAATGTTAATATTTATTTAAAAAAATATTATTACCACTGAATGTCAGACTAAATCATAAAATTTACAAATTACAAAAAGGGTATCTTAAGTTTTAAAAAGGAGCTTTGCTTACTCATAAAAAAATCTAAAATAAAGAATGAGCAATATAGTACAGATTTGTTGTCACTGTAGTTGAATAATTGAATAAGCAAAATATAATTTACTATTCTCGGTAGGAAAGAAAGTCATATAAAGAAGTGTACTATCACACATTGCATTGGATTGACTGTTATTTTCCTGCTTTATTTCTCCAGGGATCAGCGGAATCGAATTACTCGCAGCCTTCCTCGGATCAATCCCTCGACGAAGAACGAGAAAACCTGCGGCGGGAAACGGAAAGACAGGCGCTCGCACAGCTAGAAAAGGCCAGGGTAAGTATTCGATACATTCATAGGAAATATTATCTGTATGTAAATGTATAGGTTTGAGTTTGTGCGTAGCAGATATTCGAAGTGATTCTTAACTGTTGTGAGTAGAAACCTACATTTTCACATCAAACGATCAAAGGAGATACGTTGAGAACAGTGGCGGTTCTTCACGTGGAGCCACTGAATCAGTACTTCACTTATTATTTTTCTTGTTGTTACAAGATAAAAATGTATATTTAAGAATGAAGAAAGAGTAATAGCTATATCATTAACTGGAACCAAGGAAGGATAGGTGAGATGCTGTGAATCAAGGCACGATATATTTGGGAATAGTTTAGCACCAAGTAAGTTCAAAAAGTGATGTTATAAGTGCAGTAACTCAGTTTAACTTGTGTATGTAGGCTAACGTATAATAAACTGGCATTGTAAGAGTAAGTTTGATTACAAAAGTTTTGATAACACTTCACCTACTGAGTGGGCTACGAACCACCTTGATTCAAAATTAGCGAACATTTTCTTTCTTTGATACTTATCGAATTGTGTTGCAGGGTACATATAGGGGTTGAACAAAAAAATCTAAAACGTTTGAAAAAGTGTGAAAATCATACCTAGTATGGTGTGGGACCTCCTTTTGCGTCCAAAACAGCTTGGATCCGACGTGGAATGGACATATACAATTCCTGAATCGTGGTGTGTGGAATGTTGTACCATTCTTCCTCCAAAACATGCTCCAGTTCCTTAAGGGATGATGTTGGAGGGTAATGAGACCGAACACGCCTTTCTAACACAGACCACAATGGCTCAATGATGTTCAGATCTGGTGATTGTGGGACCCAGGGGAGGTGTGATAGCTCCTGGTCATGCTCCTCAAACCATGATTGCACCGTTTTTGCAGCGTGACAGGGTGCCAAATCATCTTGGTAGATGCCATCACCATCCGGGAACAATGTGTGGGCCATGGGTAGAACCTGGTCCCCCAAAATGGCCTCATACGCCTTAGCATTCATCATTCCATGCAGGGCTTTGATGGGACCTGCAGAAAACCACGATATCACTACCCATACTGTAACAGAACCACCCCTATGCTTTACAGTTGGGCGCAGACAGTCTGGATCATAGGCCTGCGACGGTGTTCTCCATACGTAAACACGACCGGTTGTTGGAAACAAGGTGTAGGTCGATTCATCGGAATACATTACGTGTTTCCATTGATCAAGCGTCCACTCCTTTTGGTCCTTGCACCACTGGATACGCCGCTTCGCATTTACTGCTGTGACCAGAGGTTTGGCGATCGCGGCCCTGCCATAATTTTCATTTTGTGAAGTTCCCGTCGCACTGTTTTTGATGAAACCGGGTTCTGTAGGCCGGAATTGAGTTCAGACGTAATTTTCATTGCAGTGGTCTGCTTTTTAGCTGCTACAATCCGTTTTAATGCCCTCCTGTCCCTATCGGACAGGATTGTCTTTCGACCACTGTTGTGCTTTGCAGACGTTGTTTGCCCATGCGTTGTGTATGCCCTCGTGACATTGGACACAGTGCCTGTCGATATCCCCACAATGGTCGCCACTGTTGTCACTGAAGCTCCAACCAGACGGGCACCAACGATCATGGCTCTTTGGAAGTCTGTCAGGTCGCCCATTTTACCGCACCACTTGCACACCACGACACTCACAGGTGAACTGGGTACTGCTGACGGAAGAGGAAGGTCCACATGACACATTGAAAACAAAACACGATCGGCAACCGCAACACGTGGTGTACAGTGGCGGGCCACACTTACGTGTCCTGTATGACGTGTTTTTAGATTTTTTGTCCAATCCCTGTATATTTATAGCGCGACAGAACGCCAAATTCCCGTTAAAACGTAATGCTCTTATCATGTTGCGATAAAAACAATGAATGACTACTTTTTTGTTAAAAATTGTTTCTTATACATGTCATAAAAGAGTTATACTTTGAGACATAACTATGTGAGTAGTGTTTGATACAAGGTCAACAAGGTGGCCAGACCCTGTATTTTATTAAATATTTTTTTCCATAGTCATAATGTAAGGAAATTAGTCATTGTTCTATATTTTATTTACAATTAATCCTTTTATCCCACTTCGGAGTTGGCTACTAAGAGAGAAATGAAGCTTGTTTAGCCTGCCTGAAATTAGTTTACCATGCACTACACCGCGGTGGTTTCGGTTGCATAAGTTCCAGTCAATATTGAAAATTTCTAAATGAGGTTCAAAAGACAGTGAAATAATAATAATAAAATAATCATCTCCAGATGGAGGATACTGTATATCATAATGCCATGAGCGCTGGTGATACTATTTTTCTTTGACGCAATAATAAAGAAGCATGTTTTGGTGTTTCAGTTTGGTATTATTGTCATTTTATATTTTACGATTATTTCTTGTGTTACTTTTTAATTTCAATACGTACTTTCTACCAGTCACTAGTGTTTGTTCGTCGACGTTTTCTCTATACACAACAGAAACCTGAAACAGGTTCTTATATATATTTATTTATGACAGAATGAAGTGGGGTGTTCTACGCCTCAAGCTAATTTGATAACTCTTATAATCAACATATTTCGTTTTGGAGAGGATGAATACCGACTTTGCAAAAAGTGAAGAATCAAGTTCATAAGTTTACACTAGTGAAGTAATCAAACATGATGGCTTAGCAGGTTCTGTAGCAGGAACTATTTTCATTTAAAAAACCCTATCCAGAGTGAGGTATTTATACATCTCCGAGGGTATAAAAATTAGGTTTCATATGTTGCTATTAGGCCTTGAGTACTTTTCATGTGGATGTAGAGGGTACTTTTCATACTCTGGTTTTAGTAATACCTCCAGTCACTGCCCTGAAGCAACACTGGCCGGATTATAATTATATAATTATATGCAACAAGCATATAATTATTAATAGTGTACAAGATTATGGTGTGCAACCAAAAGTGCATAAAATATATTGAAAAGCTATTAATTAGCGAGTTGGATATTCAAACTATTCGAGAAATGTGCCAGGAGGATTCGAATACAAAGTTGCCATAAACTATTGTATTTAACAAGAACACGATTCCAGATGCAAGGTATCGTCGTTTGAGTTATTTGACTATAATAACAGCAGCTACTCGCAATTGGGCAGAAATCAACCTACAAAAAAGGAATAATCTTTATTTTATGTCCCTCTGTTTTCCATTAAAAAGAGTTTAACAGTATAAGTATTTTTTTCCTTTATCATTCTTCCATCTATTTCCTCTTATTTAATCCTATACATATTATTTAATTATCTTCTATAACATCATCTCTGACTCTTTACAAGTTATCTTCATTTTCATTACTCTCCTTGCTACGTGTTCCTCTTGTTCTATAGTACGCATCCACTTACATTTCCTCTCATTTGTATAAATCCTTGATAGTTTTACTTCGGATCACATTTTCTAATACCTCGCTTTCCAGGTGGCGGATAGGAGAACGTCGATTAGATATGGTGGGTACTAGAAAAATTCCGAGGCGGAGAAAAATCACTAATGCTAACTTGCAGTTAGTAGGGAGATGCGCAAAGGCCAAAATACAACCATTATATCATATTGAAGGGAAGCAGCTTCACCATTACATCAGATGTAAATGTGTGTTTGGAGTATTGCGCAAGTTATATCAACTAAATTTACGAATAATACCCAAAGGTCTCTTATCTCTTTTCTATTTTATAATTATTATTTATCCCGAGTTTCCCTCAACAAAAAACGGTACGCACTATGCTTTTATAGGTCATCTTAGTAACCAACAACCTCATTCCATCTCGCTTTCATTAAATTATTCTTCTTTCAAATTTCACCAAGTTATTTCTAAGCCTAACTCAACTTCATGCTCATTTCATCTTCCCACGCTTTCGGAAGCGTGTAGCTCCAAAACTAAGCAAAATTCGACAAATGACAAAGATATATTTTTTCATATTTTGATGAGAACTTTTCATTCCAAGAGTTTTAACCCCTAATTCTTGTCCATTCTATATATATTACATAAGTTACTTGGGAAAATAGGTGATCCGAAATTTATTAGGACATATCGTGAACAAAATCTACATGAAATGTTTAAATGGTAATCCTCAAAAACTACATTTGCCAAAAAAAAAATGTTAGAAATCTACTTTCAAAAGTACTTGACAAATTGTTTACACTTTTCGTACGCATTAGTTACACTTTCTGAACACAAGAATAAGAAGCTTTCAGAAGAAAAATCTAAAAGAAAAAAATGTCTCAGTTAAGTATTATTTTTTAGAGTTTAATGTACTAATTCTTCCATAAAATACTTGACCAAAGCTTATGAAGCATTCCATATAGTGAAAATACAATATAACAATTTACAAGACTCTTAATATATTTAGGGTGTAAGAACTAATATAAAATAGGAAACAATAAAAAAAAATCAGGAAGAAATGATCCTCCTCATTGTATTTCGTCAACAATTCTTGTAGCATGTTTTTAACTTGTAGAGAAAATTAACCGGAAGACATTAAGCATTCACTTCTCGTTCTCAATAATCCAATCTTGCTAGCTTAGATTATGTCAACATTGTTGTTGCCACCTTTTCTCTACAGTCATTAGGAATTCAAGTCATTCCTAAGGAGTTTGTCATTTCATCACCATCAAAGGCAGAGAAGAATGTCTCTCTGAATAACTAATAATGTTTACTTTGCTGTGAAACACTATATGAACATAATATAAATTGAATTAATCTTTTTGATAACGTGTAATATGAATTATCTTATAATCGTTCTAATGTCTCCCTTTTTTTTGTAACAAAATGCCTCATTGAGAAAATTCAACTACGAATTGGAACAAAAGGTCATCAGAAATTTTCTTCATCATCATTATTATTACAGGGTGTTCAGAAAATAATGCAACCTGATGGTGATTGTGCATTTCACAATTGTATCATAGATGTCACATAAGTATTCACGACTAACCGTATTTGCAAAACCCCTCTGGAATGTTGATTACTCATCTATAAAAGAATCAAATGTGGTTGGTCTGCAACTTCTGAACGGTGAGTATGATTTGGATATGCGCCATCTTGAAGATAACCACAAAGAAAGAAGTCTGAGGATCTTGATGAGAATCTTTTTTAAATCTTCTCGCTGGGAATTCTGGAGACACTCCCTTAAGGTGGTTTATTGTTTACCTGGATGTGATGTTCTTCGGCGTAGTATCGATGTCTTTCTCTCTGACAAGCTGGTCACAAATAGTTTTACTATCGTGATGCAGTGCACACTGTTAACTGTTTTATGACTTCAAATTATGCAAATATTTGCGCCGTGGAATTGCACACCACACAGCAATATTCTAATAGGGAAAAGAGGCATCTTATGAAGCACATGAGATTTTCCGTGGCCTATATCCTACGCTTTTGGACATTATGTATCTCTCCAGATAAAGTCTGGCTTCATCTGACCAAATCAAGTAATTGAGCCCCTTTCCTTAAGAAGTTACCGTTTCTAGAAAACATCGACAAAACTGTAGATATGGAACCTCGACATGTCTTTAAGACAGCTCCTGTTTGACCCTAATTTCATATGGTTTCATCTTTAACAACAACCTTAAAGCTTTATTGGCTTTCTTGATAGAGAGCTTCTGACTTGAAAGCATTGGGACGCTTCTTTTTCGCACTCATAACCATGGCTGCTATGACGTTTAAATTTTTCCTCTTGTCAGAGCTGTACGCCGAACACATTTTGGTAGGTTGTTGATCATATTAAAATTCGTACAGGAGCTTTGAGCTAGACTTGTTTCGTGCTGGTGTTTCCTAGCAGAATTTTTCTTCGATTGTGTTTTGTGTGGTTACGTAGCTTCTATTATTGTAACGTTAGACAATGTTTTCTGTTCCACCCTGACAATTTGTACACCCTGGTTCCTTAGTTTGGTTCCATATTTCTTTCACCACTTGGCAAGAGAAAAAAATATTTCCACACAACACTGCCTTACTGTCTGAAAACTGTATGTTCCTCTCTCCTTTAGGTCCACATTTTGGAGAATTCCGATCTTCTTTGTTCAATATATCGTGGAGTCTACTTTCCAGTTTAATTTAATCAATCTTTTCTTCAGCTCTTTTCTTATCGGTCCAGGGGAAAATTCATTTCTGCTTCGTGCCCCAAGTACTTGAAGGTGGATATCTGCTCTATTTCTTCTCTTGTATGCTGTACCGGTACTTTCCATTCTTTCCGATCACTGTTCCTTTCGTTTTCTTTACATTCATTCTTATTGCGTGTTGTTTTACCATTTTTTTTATATAAAGACACGACTATAGTTATCACACATGAATTTTTGCAAATTTTTGTGTCATTTGGGAGTCCTTTAATTAATATGTAGACATCACAACTGCTATTGCCATTGTAAAACAATGTTTTTAAAAAGCTCTGTTGCAGGCGATCGTACCCTTCTCAAATCCCCGCAATGTCTGCTGTTAGGAATATTTTATTTACATGGAAGAATTCAGAATCCAAGTATACAATAAAGTGCAAGTGTATAATAAAAACTGCGAAAAGATAAAAATTCCCCATAAGATTTAGGCTACAAATGCTTGAAAGACACCGTGACAAGAGCAATAGCTAAATGATTATGGAAGTTACGTGCAATCTATTAAAACTGAAAGTCTGTTTGTTTGAATGCTATACAATTCCACACCACTTGACAGATTAGAACAAACTTTGGCACGCATATTCTTTAGAACCTAGAAAGATTAACTACAGCATTAAAAAGTTGCCAGCCCTCCAAATCAACCATTTTGAGCTAAAAAAATCGATACTTGGTATGAAAATTCTTCGTTTCAATTCATTAGCAACGGCTATCTTAATTTTTGGATTCAACTCCCCACCCCTCCCCCCGGGGGTGAAGGGGGTGAAAACCTCTTAAGCAGAAGAACATGAGAACCTAAAAACTGTTTAACTTAGGAATTGGAAATTTGGTATACGTATTCCTTAGTGCGAAAAACAATCAATGGTAATATTACAAGTCGCCCTCACCCAAAGTTTAAAATTTAGTCACCTCGCACCAACGGACTGGCAAATCAGCCAGGTAGCAATATTTAGCAATCATGATCAGACTAACCTTCTGGCATTCAATATGTTATTACGGTTGTTTCCATTTGCTGCCGAGTTTTAAGACTTTGTCACAAAGTGGAGCAGTTGTTGAAGAATAAAGTTTTGTTTCAAGTTTAAGCTCTGTAACCCAATCAACAAGCTTGGAGTTTGACATCGTTCGTGGATCAAGTGGAAGACTTGCTGCAGTCGAGAAAGCCTTTTCCAAATCCTAGTGCGACCGGTCAGCAGAAAAATATTGGACACTGCTGCTCTAGTCTGGTATACAAACAAGAATTATCTTAATTGTAGTCTTTGTGGTGTAGTGGGGAACGTCGCTACGTATGGATTAGAATAGAGAAGGCAGATTGAGTTCCAAAATCATTCTAATTTAGTATTAGTGAAGGTTTTCCTTCTCCTTTATCCCGAGGTACTTATGCGTTATCTTCTCGTAGTTTATTCCCGTAATAAAGGAACTTATTCCCTCAGATTTCTTCGGTGCAAATACACTGTAAAAAATATGCACTTCTTGTATATCTTATGTACATTTCAAACGAGTCGAATTTAAATCCCTTCTGTGAACTTTAAATGTGCAAAGATGTGGACAAATCGGCTTTTACAAACTATTAATAAGCAGTAACCTAGTAAAGAAGGTTTTCGGGAGAGAGGACAGAACCCAGATCGTCTAGGTAATAGCCGTTTGCCTTCATCAACTATACACAAGGAAGAACACACTAAATCCGTTATTTTTTCGCTAAATATTGCAAAAGTTCCATACAAAACGTAATTGTGTAAAAAGGATTGTATATAGTAAGTGCTCAAAATTCACCTTAAAAAAAAAGACAATCTATTTTTACTCTTCTTTGTGCAGAAAACTAAGGCAATTTTAAAGAAGATATGTACGAAAAGTGTATAAGAAAGTGTATTAGTTTATATAGTGTAAGAAAAATAGATCAGCAGTTGCATATGAACAGTAATAAGGGGAGGCAGCGACTGATCTCAATGTGCTTCTTACGTCCCATGATAGTGAGACTTAAAAAGGGACCTTAAATAATCAAGTTCAGTCCCTCCGTCCGTGTCTAAAAAATAAATCTCAGGAACCGCAAGATCTAGAGATGTGGTTGAGGTGTCGTTCGAGAGGTCTTAGCTACACTAGGTCGGAGCCGCGGAACTTTCTTGATTGGTGCAGTAGGTTTGTATTGCGAACCCATTTTTTATTTTTAAATCAAATGTTAAAATTGCTTCATTGTTAGACATTTCCGCACCAAATTTGAGGTAATCATTATTCGGCATAACATAAATATATTTAGGGTGTTCCGTTCCCAGTCACGCCAGTTGTCAGTGTTGCTAATCTATTTTACAACAATTACTGTTTCTATGTCTGAGGTGCTACTAAGGACCCGGAGTCTTTGCGATTGTTAATAGAATTCCAGCGCTAAAATGTTTTCTTACTGTTATGCTGATTTAAAAAAAAATTAATTAGCTTTTAGGATATTTATTTTGAATATTTTGTATTCGAGATAATAATTATTTCATTTATTTGTTCATTCTTTACTTCATCTATGCATTCATTCTTATATGTGTGAGTCCACATAGTAACTAACGTAATTTTTCTAGCGTAAAGCACACTGTCCGTGTATTCATGCACTCAATAATCTATATATTAATTATAGCGTTCATTCATTCACACAAATGGGTGTAATTAAAATATTTCATGTATGTAACATTATTTCTTAGCGTTGAAAGTCATCCATGGTGTAATATAAGACTTACATTCATGTATTTTATGTGCGTAGCATTGTTAATAAATGCTCATTGTGATCCGCGAATGTAATGTACGTCCTTCTCTCATTCCTTTATTCTCTCTCCTTATAATCTGAGTTTTTTTTTTGAATTTTATTTACGACCTTCAGGCATCTAATGCTCAGGCCACTCACCTTATAATCATATATGTAATTCATCATGCACGGGAAGTCAACCCAGTAATTGTTCAAATTCATTCAAGAAGACAGTATGGCAGTGATATATTCACTCATTACGTATTCATTCATTCATTCCATGTATTTGAGATAAATTCGTATGTCGTATGTAGCAATATACAGAGTCAGTGTTCAAATCAGTTCGTATACATAACGTAAACCTTTTATTTATTTATTTATTTATTCATTCATTCATTCATTCATTCATTCATTGATTAATCATTATTCTAACCAATTAAGATTAGAAGAAACTATGTAGAGATTGTTCAAAGTAATTTATGTACGCACCTAAAATATTCAAATTTATTTCTTAGTGCATTCATTCATTCATGTATTCTGTACATCATTCGTCCATTTAATCGAGTATATCTAATTTATGTATCTTCTGTATCAAGATATTACACATAGACTTTCCAATTTAACTCGTGTTCGTAATGTAAGACTTTCAGATATACATAAGCAAAATTCATTCATTCATATATATAATGTATACCCAATCATGTATGCATGCATTATTTACGTAATTCATTGTATCAACAAATAAGCAACACATACATTATTTTACATGCGTGTATTTAACATTTCTTTTGGTGGGCTTTGACTCCTCCTGATTGGGCATATGCGTGTTAATTTTAGCCAGTTGTGATAAACCAACAAGTCCATATACATGAAATTGTCAGAAATTAATGCCGAAACGCGACGAAATGACTGGAGAGTGGAGGAGACTGCATAATGAAGAACTCCACGGACTGTACGATTCACCAGATATCGTAAAAATAATAAAATCGCGACGACTAAGGTAGGCAGGCCATGTAGCTCGGATGGGGGAAAAACGAAGATTATATTCTATCCTGGTTGGAAGGCCGGATAGAAGAAGACCATTGGGAAGACCGAGACGTCGTTGGGAGGACAATATTAGAAGAGATCTTCGAGAAGTAGGTGTTCCTGATGAAAATTGGCTTGATATTGCCCAGGATAGAATCCAATGGCTAACGTTTGTTACTGCGGCGATGAACTTGCGAGTTCCATAAGCCATAGAGTTAGTTAGGTAGATTGGAATAAAATTGACAAACTGTTAATATTTCAAGCAAAAAATCTCAAATACTAGTAAATTACACAAAATTTGCCTCAGTCTATTTGTAAGTCCATTTGTTGGTGCAATTTGTACTAGAAGTTTACAGATGCATTCAACTTCATTTTGTAAAACCAGAAACCCTCGAAGAATTATTTTGTGTCTTTTGTTGAGTTCTCATTTACGGTGGAAAGGCGCCTTTGAATAGACTAAAACAAGGATGCGTGTTGTTTGACATAGAACATACACAACTTGACACAGAACTTCCATTCTCTGTGTCCCATAAGGCGAATTTCAGAATTGTATTTACAGCAAAGACTTCCTCACTACGTCTCTTTTCTGTTTGTTCGGATATTGTGCTTTCCAACTAATTTATCAGACTTGAAACTTGCTTAGGTACCATACAGTCCAGAAATGTAAATTAAGTTTTTTAACGTACCGTCGAAGTGACAGCATCATTCAACAATTCAGCTTCATAGTTCATTCACCCAAAGTTGTTCTCACCTGTAACCACCTAAAACCAGAACCTTTCGACGTCTGTTTCAAATATTTTCAGCTTTCTGTGTGTATGTGTGTGTATGTATTGCTGTCGAGATGTTCTTCCAAACGTTCGCTGCCAACATCTGCGTCATATTAATGGTTTCTGACAGATTCTTCTTGAATGTGTTTGTTCTTCTTGAGACATTCAATGACAGCACTTTTTCTTATACGTTTTACTGCGTACTCTGTTACCTTTGGGTAATATTTTACGACATCAAGATTGACAGTTACTTACCACGACGCGACGTTCTCTCAACTCTATACAGAGCAATGAACGTCTGTTCCTTTTCGAAGGAAAAGAAAACTGCTTTTCCTGGAATTTCGATCGACCGTTCTTTCATGATAACTCTGGGGTGTTGTATTCTCCACTACATAGAAAGGATATGTAAGTGTGTCTTAAACATAGAGTCGATGACATGCTCTTAAATGAAGTTTACTGTATTTAGAGCGCACTTCTTCAGTGTTCAAAGTATTTGAAACTTACCAATCACCATAGTTTAGTTGTAAAAAATCCGGCACTAGAAATGCAGTAGAGTGTGAATCACCATTAGGGACGTATTGTAGGTTTCCGACCCGTTTACGAGTATTGGAGTTGAACCGAATGAGGGCAGTCTTCATAACAACTGATCTCAACCTTACGTAACCTTACCGCGGGAGGGTGAAGGCGAAATGAAGAAGCGAAATGAAGATTTAATGAATAAGAGTGATTAAGGGTGATTGCAACGTTGAAAGGTGAGGTTGAAGAAAAGTGAAAGTGTTGAAATTAAGACTCGGGGTGAACGTGAGTGAGTGAGGGTAAGACCGAAGCAACATTTTGAGGGGAGGGTGAATGAAGCTGAGAACAAAGTGAAAACGTAAGGATGAAGCCGTGATGTGAGAATGGGAGAGGTTTGACGAAAAATGAACGCTCAGGACATTTGTGATTAAAGTTTCTCCTGGTTTCCCTCAGTCAATCTACCGGAAAGGTACACTTAGATCCAATGAAAATGTCATCTTGTTTGCAAGTGCAGTAAGTTGCACAACATGAAAAAACAGGTAACATTTGTTGTAAACTTCAAGTGAACGTTCCATGTTATTTTGTCCACGTGCGTTAACGTACGGTTGTGAAAGTGAGTACAAGACTAAGGGTTCTGGCTTCCATTTCTTCTCCCACAGACAAAGTAAAATAAAATGACTATATTTTTCAATGCTCTTTTTAGTCAACTGGATGTAAATTCATCCTCATTGCTACAGGTTGCCGAAAGGATGGACAATTACATTTAGAGTTTCATATTTCCAACACCACGAACAGTAGAGCTAATACGCCATAGTATCGTTAAAGATTTCTAATCTGCATTATTAAAAAATTCATATTCCAAAATCGCGCAACGTGCCCGCAAAGGATTCCCTAAAGGAAGTAAGAGATTCCCAGAAATTTTCCAAAGTAAGTGTGGATCGAAATGTGCATGAATATGTAACAATAATTCGTTTGTTGCAGGTCGCTATCTAAATTAGATTCCATCTGCTGATGGATCTTTTTTCAATGAGTGGTTACATAAGTAACTACCAGGCGTTAAAATTAACAACCAGGCGTTTTGTTTATTTATCATTGAGGAAGAATGACATTGTCTCGTTGGATGGCAAAGATTACGTGTATCATTTCTACCCATGCGGAAAGTCGTCTTATCCATTCTTATTTCGACCTGCGTTTTTTAAAGATAATTTTTGGAAATTGCCTAATGCCTTTGGGGAATTCTTTGCGCAATCATCGCACAATTTTGTAGTATGCACTTTTGGATAGAGAAGGTTAGAAATATTTGACGACAACATGTCATATCAGCCTTATTATCTGTGGTATGTGTAATATGAAACTCTAAAATTCATTTTGCCACGCTTTCGGTATCCTGCAGCTCCGAAACGCAGCTGAATTTGCACCCGTTTGACTACGACCTTTTCCTTCCTTGAAACACAACGTACTGTTACTGCTCACTGGTACACCACTGTTTGCCTCTCAAAAGTTTTCCAGGAGCTTCAGGAACGGCGACCAAGATCTGGATTGCGTGGGATCATGATTCACCATGACAATACGTCAGCCCACACGGCAAACATCACCATTCAGTTTTTAGAGTCATCAGAGGCCAAACTTATGACTCATCCGCCATATAATCCTGACCTGGCCCTGTGTGCTTTTTCTGTTTCCGACGATAAAAAATAGCATGCGTGGAAAGAGATTTTCCAGTCCTGAAGAAGCTGTAGTGGCTTACGAGAATGAACTTTTAGCACTTGGGAGAAAAAGACTGGAAAACCTCGTTTTCAAAATTGGTTTGGAAGAATACAAAAGTGTGTAGAATGTCGCGGTAAATACTTTGAGAAAATGTAATGGTTAAAATGATTTTATGTCTGTAAGTTTTTTCACACCTCAAAACTTTCGTAGTGATCCTCGTACGAGATGAGATGAGAAGTGACTAATCTTCGCTGTGTTGTAAATTTGTCATTCTCTTGTCTGTCAGTAGTTTTGTAAGGATGGCTGCCTATAAGCTCAATATCTTCAACGATGTTATAATAGCTCATGCCCTATTTTTTGTTGTAGTACCGATTATTGGGTCTAAACTTCCATATCTCTGATTCGTATGAATATATTTTTTTCTTCAGAGTTTGTACAGAATTTGCAAATTTCTTATGGTACCATATGGTAACAAACATTGCTATATCAGTATTGTTACAAAATTTCATCTCCGGCCAAGTGCCAGTCAACGACTGGTCGACTGCAAAGTCTTCGACAAACTTTGTTTCATTGAATGCAACTAAATTCAGTTCAGTAGAGGGTTCAAATTTCGGATAATAATTATTATATTATAATAATTATCTAATTTTATAATTGGTACAGTGACGAAATTTATCTGTAGAAAATTAGTGTCATTTACAACCATAGTAACATCCATGTTCTATTTGTTTCAATAATACGTATTCGTTTCATTCAAGTACAGAATAATTTATATATTTGTTTAACCAATTTGTAAGCGGTCATCACGATGATGATGATGATGACTGATCATGAAGTTGATAATAAGTGAACTAAACAAGTTTATATATGTTTCATGTAAATTTTCGTTGTTCCGTAAAAAAACAATATATTTTATGAACAAAATTAATAATGAATGTTAAACGAACTCATGGCCACAAACCGTTGTGATGCAACCAAATAAATTAACAAAAGAGGAGGAGAAAATGCTGCGTAAATTAACTGAAACTGGAGATAAAAGATGTCAGCATGTTTGTTTATGATCTACAAAGTTTAAAATACGTAAATAACTGAAAAATCATTTATAATTTGGTGTTTTATCAATAATATTATTAATGTTGTAGGATGATATGTGTTAAATTTATTCTGTTAATGTTTTGTTGTTAATTGTGATGTATAAGGATTTTGACTGAAGTTGATAAGTTGAGTTTACGAGATAAATAATGTATAAGTATTATGCTTAGGGAACTGTTGTTGGACGAACCTTGGCCTGGCCCTTGGTAAATCAGCATTATTTCCTTTGCTTAGGGAACTGTTTGGATTCAGTTGGAAGTTATAGAAGAGTATTAATAAGATAGATACTCTTTAAGGAATGAACATTCTTTATTGGAGCTTTAGTTCTGTATACAAATTCTGAATAAACTCCTGCAAGGGGTTTCAACTATTTGTAGCGTCACTAGGTGGGATAAAATCGTAGATTGAAGCACTATAGTTGCCAACGGGAGAAGGTAATTATATTCGTTGACTTAGACATTGAGTAGAGGCTATAATAAGACCCTTACGAACTACAAATATAACTCAGAGGCCATTTTACTTTAAAAGTAAATAACAACGACAGCAAAATAATAATAAAAAGATAAAGGTTTGGGAAAGAAGTATCCCTGGCCTTATTCAAAGTACCATCCCAACATTTGCTGGTGCGACCGAGGAAAACTAAGATAGGCAGTAGCAATATAGTATTCTAATTTGTCATAGGCTATGTGAGGTTAGTTCATTCAGTCTGTAAAAATTATTTATTACACACACACACACACACACACACAAAATCACAGACCGTTATTTCACCAAATGTCTCTCACAAGAATTTTTGAATCAACATCCACTTAAGTAAACAAATAACTTTACATACTTAGAACGGACGGATGAGAACATAAGGAAATGCATATCTTGAAACTAGCGATTCATTTTACATTAAATTCTTCACCTTTTTATGTATGAAAGAAGTTTAATATGAACGTGAATAAGCAGTATAGTAGTGTTGAATTTCCTTATAAAAAATATATCAACAAAATATATTCAAGAAGTGTTTGGAACATGTTAATTCTGAAATGTAAAGAAGTGTTTCAAATACATTTTTGTAAAAGGATACAAGCATGTTCAAAATTGAAGACCTCTGGCAAGGACGTCGGTAAAGGGGGACAATTCCCCTCCACACTGGATTTCAGTTTTTATACATTTTGCTATTCTATTTTCATATATTGTATATGCTATATTTGTTATATATTTTTATCCTTTTCATTACGAGCATTTCACAACGGATACTTGGGATTCTGCCATTACATATCCTGACTGATTCTCACATTCATTTTAATCCATGTAATCTAAAATACGCCCATTTATACCCACAAAACAAACTTTGTAAAAAGAAAACGAAAGGAAAAGCACGAATGGAATTATTGTACTATCATGTAACTTTTTTGAACGTTCTCTTTTTTGCTGAAGTACATAGCAGTTCTTCTAGGAAGTTAATTAAAAACAAACTGATATACAAAGTTCTAAACAGCACGAATAAGTAAATCGTATGATACAAATTCCTTTAAAGTTATATTTCACGGGTCAGTCACATCTCCTATTTTTAATTTTTAAAAATACCGAACAAATCAAGAACAATGTTGAAATTTTAAAAGCTACCCATTTAATACTCATTAATATTTATGAAGTGAACTGTTTCAAATTTTGAAGCTAATTCTTTTAGGCGAGATATTTGAAGATCCGTAACTGAATGATGGTCAGGAAATAGCGAGTGGTAGACCAATGTCCTTCATGTTTTAACACTCAGTATATTTCTAGCACTAGTCATCTGTAAAATCATAAAATCAAATCTCCATTCGTTTTGTGCTGTGGAAATTTTCAGTACTTTTAACCGATGAAATTTCTGCATTCCTCAGAAAGAATTTGATTCTTGGTGTTCAGTAAGTCTCATAATGAATTTCGTGGATCAGTTTCCAAATAAGCAACCAATAAAATACACGCTGGTATCCATATATTTTATCCATCTTGCACCATTTAGACAAGATTGATAACTCATGCAGAACAGGAAGTTTACCTATTAAACCACTTCTTTCACAGGAAATTTTGCACATAAATTGTTTATTAATGTTTCTTACAATATGTTCATTCTATGATCTTTGCTATCCAACACAGCATTTGATGTAAGTACGATTACTCACCGTTTTAAATTTACCTGAATTATTGAAACTCATCAGTGTCTGACAATGTTATGCCATTTCTGTATTTGTGACGTCAAATTATCTAATAGCCATTGGATTACACTGCAGTAACGTATAACGAGCTTAGAAAATTACGTTTATTTCAATTTTATTTTACTTTTGAAATGATTTTATATAATTCAGGGCACTATTAATAAGTTCTACCCTAGAAATTAGGAACGAAATAATGTATCGGAAATTATCTATAGGTACCTAGGATTTTCCCCTCCAAATAAGCACTAACACACAGGCATATATATATATATATATATATATATATATATATATATATATATAT